>JAUTBZ010167927.1:0-10179 GCA_032361785.1 Lepetodrilus galriftensis | reverse complement strand
ATGATAGGAGAGACTGAGTTTTGAAGCAAGATTTGTTGGGCAAGAACGTTGCAGTGGGGAAACCCATCCCCCACCGCGCATCATCTTAATTTACAGGCCTTCAAAAGCCTTCCTAGAACACATCCTTATAATCAATCTCAAGACCAGGCGGCTCAAGTGTAAACTTGCCTTCATTGATCACATCTGTTTCCAGTGTGCCTTTTGTATTGCGAAAATGGTGCATGATGATTTTGGCAATGGGGTCAATGACCAGATAATGTTTGATAGAGGCCAGAGAGAAGTAGCCGTGGAACTTTGCGCCTGTATCGACATATTTTGTGCCAGGGCTTAAGACTTCAACCACAATGATGGGGTTTGGTACAATCACCTCATCCCCGCTTAGGCTTTCATTGCAGACCACTAAGGCATCTGGCTCATAGGATGTTTCTTCATCAATCTCAACCGTCATACCATCAGGCAGGGCTTCGCAAGATACCCCTTTTGCTTTGATCGCATCTCGAAGGGCAATATAAATATCACCTTTGCTTCGTCCGTGTCTCACCCGCTCTGGGGACATGGCATAGGGCACGCCATCAATCAGTTCATAGCGTTTGCCTTCTGGCTGCTGGTCATACCATTCCAAAAATTCAGGAACGGTCATGCGGGGCTTTTTTAGGTGTGGTTTCATGGCTGTAAGGTAGCAGAAAAGGCGTTGTTTGTGAATGAAGAAACTTTGGAATGAAATAGGTGAGAATTTTCCTTTAATACTGTTGTCCTTTTATGGTAAAGCCCAAGTCAAAGACTAATCTTGTTAAAGGAGTTCCCAAATGTCCCTTGTCAAACCGTTTAAAGGTCTGCGTCCTGCCAAAGGGCGGGCTGATGATGTTGTTGCACCGCCCTATGATGTGCTGAACAGTGCTGAGGCGCGGGAGCGTGCCAAGGGCAAACCTTACAGCTTTTTGCATGTCTCCAAGCCTGAAATTGATCTGGCCGAAGATATTGATGTCTATGACCAGCAGGTTTATGACAAGGCGGCTGAAAACCTCAATAAAATGATTGCAGACGGCATTATGGTACAGGACGACAAGCCTTGTTTCTATGCCTATCGCATTATTATGGGCAATCATACGGTGACAGGCATTGTGGCTGGCGCTTCGGTCGCTGATTATGATACCAACCGTATTAAAAAGCATGAATTTACCCGCCCTGTGAAAGAAGATGACCGCGTGAACCAGATTACAGCAGTCAATGCCCAGACAGGGCCTGTGATGCTGGTTTATCCTGAGCAGGCTGAAATTGATGCGATTATTGATGCGGCGACAAAAGCCACGCCTGATATTGACGTGACGGCTGACGATGATGTGCAACACATGATTTGGGTGATGGATGATGTCGCAACCAATGAGAAGTTGGTTGCCTTGTTTGAAGCTTTACCAAATCTTTATATTGCCGATGGTCATCACCGCTCTGCCTCTGCCTCACGGATTAGCAAGACCCGCATTGAGGCTGGTGAAACTGATGAAGACGCACCGCACCGCCATTTTCTCTCTGTTATCTTCCCCCATCACCAGATGGAAATTTTGGACTATAACCGCGTGATTACAGACCTGAATGACTATGAGCATGGCGAGTTGCTGGATCGGGTGGCAATGTCTTTCAATATAGAGCCTGAAACCAATGCTGTTCGTCCTAAGAAGCCTCATGAGTTCGGTATGTATATGAATGGTGTCTGGTTTCGTTTACGGGTGGACAAGAGCCTTATTCCTCATAATGATCCTGTGAAGCGGTTGGATGTGTCTTTGCTCCATGACAATCTGATCCAGCCTTATCTAGGTATCTCTGACCCCCGTAAGGATACCCGCATTGATTTTGTCGGCGGTATCCGTGGTCTGGGCGAGCTGAAAAAACGGGTGGACAGTGGTGAAATGGCGATTGCCTTCTCCTTCTACCCAACCTCTATCGAAGACCTGATGTCTGTGGCCGATGCCAATGAGGTGATGCCGCCCAAATCGACCTGGTTCGAGCCAAAACTGGCTGATGGTCTGGTATCCTATATGTTAAAGGATGTTTAGCCGAGCCACAAAAAGAGATGAGAAGAAAGAGGCTGGCCGTAATGGCTGGCCTTTTTTGATGTTTTATTAACATAATATAATCTGTTTAGATGTGACATTGTAAATATGCGTTGGGTGCTATAGCCTTGCCCAAATATTTTTAAAAAACAATATGGGTACATATTATGCGTCATATGAATAAATTGGTCTTGCTTCTGACACTGGCTGTTTTCAGTGGTTCGAATGCCTGGGCTATGGATCAGGCTCAAAAAGATAAGGTGCAAGCGTGCATTGAGAAACATAAAGGCCAGGTCAATGCCTTTGCCAAGGAACATGGTATTGAGAAAAAAGAGGTTCGGAATATTGATGGTCTGTTTCTTGTTATGCTGATTGGTCAATGCGGTGTGGATGATGAAAAGGCGCTTGCCCGGACCGTCCAGATCACAAAGGACAAAATACTGGCTTATGCGCAGGCCAAGCAAAAAGGCGGGACACCGCGCAAGGAGTCAATGTCTGATGCGATGATGAAAGCCATGATGCCTGGTATTATAAACAGAATGCCTGCTGAGAAAATGTTTGATGAAGTCAATGTTGTTAAGGCGCAGAGCTGTGATGACAAATTAAAATTTCTGGGGATTTTGATGCTTCAGAAAAAGGTGGATTTTCAAGAAAAAGCTGATCTGGAGCTTGCCGATAAGGTGACGCTTTTATGTAAGCAAAAAAAGTTTTCAGAGGTCGCGCCAATGATCGAAAAGTTGAAAAAAATCGTTTTGGGTATGAAGAAACCAAAGACTGCTGGACTGGATGAACAGACACTTCTGGCCTTGCGGATGATGAAGGTTGGTTTACCTGAGAAGTTTGAGGATATTGATGTGGTGAAATTGCAAAGCTGTGAACCTAAGCAAAGAATGCTGGGCGTTCTGGCTCTTGAAAATCAGGTGGACATGGTTGAGGTGAAGAAGCTGACCAAAGATCTTGCTGACAAGATGCAAAATTTGTGTCGCGCCAAGAAATTTAAGGAAGCTGTGCCAGTCCTTGACAAGATGAAGGAAATTATGATGGGACTTGTTGCCAAACAGAAATAACCCAGAGAGATCAATGTTTGCTTATGGAAGGCTGGCCGTAGAGGCTGGCCTTTTTTGTGGCTGTGTCCCCTTTACCATTTTAGAACATTTTGTCGCAGGGGGGCTTGCCTGATTAACCGAATCTTAATAAGCCGTGTTTTAGAACTTAAACCTTATAGATATTTTATGGTGTGCGTGCAGGGCGTTTGAAACTTTAGAAGTTCACTCCTTTTTGAACAGAGGCTTCGATATGCACAAACAGATTATTTTTATATTTTTCATGTTTTTTGCTGGTCTTCTATCCTTAAGCAAAGTGGCTCTTGCCGCTGAACCGGTTCCCTATAAGCTGGTGATGTTTGAGACCAAGAGCTGCAACTATTGTAAAGTCTTTACCAAAAAGGTTCTGCCCCACTTTCAGATGAGCCGTCTTTCCTTTAAAGTGCCTTTTGAGGACGTGGATATGGATAAACATGGCATGGGCGGCTACAAACTCAAGCGACGGGTTGTCTCGACCCCAACTTTTACGATGTTGAACCGTGGTGTTGAGGTTGGGCGGATCACAGGCTATCTGCCAAGAAAGAAATTTTTCAGGGCGGTACGTTATCTGCTACGTAAGGCCAAAAAGGCTGAACGGAAATATCAACGCAAACAGGCCGTTTTATTATATTCCAAAAGATAGATTTTTTATAGATTTTTTTGATGTGTTCTTGGACGAAAGAAAAGGCTGGTTGAATATTCAACCAGCCTTTCTTTGTGTGATCTCGTATTATGCTAAATCTCATAAGGCACGACTCTTACGCCAAGCCGCTATACTGCACCAGTTGGGGATTGTCTTCACTCAGAAAGCAAGATCCCTTATGAGAACTGGTATTATACTAAATCTCATAAGGCGCTGATACGCGTCGCCAAATGCTTTTTATCTTTCCCGCCTTGCTTGAGCATGAAAGCTTTTGGCCGGGTATAGAAGAAGGACAGGGGGGTGTTCTTCAAAAGATGAAAGGCGATGATCGGTGTGATAATTGCAGCAATCCATACGATCAAAATAAACAGGTCAATCTGGGGGTTCATATCAAGTTTTATCATAGCCGTGCGTAAGAAAGCGTTTGGCACAAAGAAAGAGATATAGATATAGAGGGAATGTTTGCCAACAAAAGTCAGAAAGCGACCAATGCCATATCGTGCCAGAACGGCACATAGCCCAATCATTGAAATTACACCTGCATAACTGTTGAGCAGGGTGAGTATGTGGTTGTCTGGGAAGGCAAAGGACAAAAAGACCAGGTTTCCTATGGTGAAGACGCCAAATCCTGTGATACCTGCCAAAGGCTTGTTGTGAACATAATCTGCGACTTTAAACCAAAGGCTATAACCATAAAAACCTGAGAGGAAGAAGATATAGCGCCAGCCAAACTCCTTAATGAGCATGGAATGGCCGTCAGGCAAAAACGAAAGCTCTGGATTTGGTTGCCATAAGAAAAGGGCAAGGCCAATGACCATTACGACTGGCATTGGCAGCGGGTTCAGCAGACGTGTCACAATATAGAACACAGCCAGCATATAGATAAACCAAAGTGTGCCAAAAGGTTCAATGACAGAAAAAAGCAGACGGTCTATGGAAAAGCCATGACCGCTACTGGGGTCTGATAGGGGGTATTTTATGACAAAGGTTATCGCAATCCAGAGAAAATAGAAATAGGCAAAATAGACAACCTTTTTGTCCAGATATTCCATCCAGGGCTTGTTGATGGAGCGGTGTAGAAACAGGCCGGCCACTAGAAAGAACAGCGGCATTCTGAAAGCTTTGAAAAAATTTATGATTTCGTGCATTATTGTGGAAGCTTGGCCAAGGGAGGCTTCAATACCGGCCGTGACATGCATCTGGACAACAAGGATGATTGTAATGCCCTTGGCAAAATCAACCCAGTTTATCCTTTGCTTTTTATTCATTATACTTGTCATAATTGAAATACCTGTTATTGTTTTGAGTATATGATTTATTTTTAACTAATGTTAAGTATTTGATCATAACAAGTGCAATTATTGTGCCATTATTTTTAGAAATTACTTGATTGATGCTTCCTTTTGAAGAGGCATTTTATTTAAGTGCGATGTGACGAAATGTCTCGCTATAGTGGTAATTATATCTCTGACATATGTAAAGCCCTCAAATAAGCGGTTTTTCTGGTTAAATATTTTGATTTCGCGCTCTAACTCTGTAAAATAGTCAGTATATTAGGAAATAAATAGGCAAGATTCTTGTCTAAAGTAATACTGGTAACTTTGTTGTGAGTTAAGTGGGAGTAGATGGCAAATGAGAGAAAATACAATGAACCGGATGAATTATAATAATTTTTTGGGACATGTCATAACGGAATTGGGGTTCGTGTTATGGGGCGTATTGGCCTGGGTCTATATGGCGGGTCTCTTTTTGGCGCTGGCGGCCTTGCGGGAATTTATCCTGGTGCCAACATTTGGCGCTGATTTGGCTTTACCTTTGAGCGGTCTTTTATCGGTCTTTTGTATTTTTATTCTGGCCTATAACTTTATGTGCTGTATCAAGTTCCCTCAAAACAATACAGCCTATTGGGTTCTTGGCACGATATGGGTTCTGCTAACGCTCAGCTTTGAATATGTGGTTCAGGTTCAATTTTTGGGGCGTGAGGCCTCTGAGCTTGCCAAAGTCTTCCTGTTTGATGGTGTGGTTGGACAGTCTATCTATATTCCAATCATTCTGCCTGTTTTTGCAGCGCCATGGATGCTCTCCCAGTTGCGGCGTAATGCAGGCAAAAGGGAACGGGCAAGGAAAAGAAGCTGGCGTGTTTAGTTAAAGAAGCGCAATCATGATAATTGAAAATAAAATTGACAGGCTCAGGCCTGTTTTTTTATGTGGTTTTGTCGGTAACAAACTAAATATTCGTATGTATGAATACAATGTCGCAGGCTTTTTTAATTGCTTGTTCACTTTTTTATTCTAACCGATTAATGATTTTCTAACCATATCAAGTGCACAATAGAGCTTATACGAAATCACAAAAAGTATGGCTGTTATCTTTGGCATCGCCCTGTTTAACCAGGGGGACGGTGTTTTTTTGAAAGTGCTGTTCCTTTTGTGACTTGGTATTATTCATATCTCATATATGAAGATAATCACTTTTATGAAAGTGAAGGTGATTATGGGAAGGTCATAGAAATTCATTTTAGTATTGGGACATTGCGAGAAAAAGATATTTCTATTTTTAAGCGTTGGGTTCAGTAGAAGGGGGCGTTTTATCAAGAACTTTAGGTTAACGAATAACGAAGTGCAGTTTATATGTTGGGGCGGACTGACAACAGTCTATTTGTCAGTGTTTATTGTTATTTCCACAGTATCAAGAGAGCTTTTGTTGATGCCAATGTTTGGTTTGGCTTTGGCAACACCCATAAGTGGCTTGATTGGTATTGTTGTTTTTTATGGTGTTATCTGGCATTTTGTCTGTCATACAAATATTCCACGCAGAAACTGGGCAAAATGGTTTGTAGGTATGCAGTTGGCAACGGCTTTCATGTTGATTGAAACTGTTATGTCACAAGGCTTTCATACAGATCAAAGCTTTTCAGGAGAGGTATATAGTATGCTCAGCAGTAATTACGTGATCACATTTATGTTGATCTCTATTATTGTGGCACCACACTTATTGTCTGCCCGCAGAAAGCGCGACTATAATATTTAACGATATGATATGTTGTTGTGTGAAATATACTCCTGTCACGCGGAAACCCGAAAAATTCAGGTGAGAAATTTTGTCTTCTGGAAAGGCGCGTTCTTCGCGGCAGTGCCTTAGCACTGTAAGAAGGGCGGAACGCAACCAGAGGGCAAAAGAGCCAGCTGAAAGTACGGCTATCTGGGTGATAGGAGTATATATATAATTTAGAAATATAAAAGGGACAGTCTTGGGCTGTCCCTTTTGTTGTTTCTTGCTATTTGTGTGTAGTCTCTTTAAGCAAAGGTTATCCCTTTAACCAACTTTTTAAGCTTGGTCGAACATTTTAGAAAAAGCCTCTTTCATCATGACAAATGTAAATAAAATCCCCTCAATTGGCATTGTTTCGCTTGGCTGCCCCAAGGCTCTTGTTGATTCAGAACGTATTATTACACGGTTGAGGTCTGAAGGGTATGAAATCTCGCCAGATTATACTGGGGCGGACATGGTGCTGGTTAATACTTGTGGGTTTCTCGACAGTGCCAAGGCTGAGTCGCTTGGGGCTATTGGGGAAGCTCTGGAAGAAAATGGCAAAGTGATTGTTACTGGCTGTCTTGGCGGCGAAAAAGAGCTGATTTTGGAAAAATATCCCAATGTCTTGGCGATTAGTGGGGCACACCAATATGAACGGGTGATTGAGCAGGTGCATGAGTTCCTGCCGCCTGTCACGAATCCACATGAAAGCCTTGTGCCAGAACAGGGCATTCGCCTGACCCCGCGCCATTATGCCTATCTCAAGATCTCTGAAGGCTGTAATAATAGCTGTTCTTTCTGCATCATTCCCGATATTCGTGGTAAGCTGGTCAGTCGCCCAATTGAGCGGGTTTTGCGTGAGGCTGAAAAATTGGCCAATGCAGGTGTGAAAGAGCTGATGGTGATTTCCCAAGACACCAGTGCCTATGGCGTTGATCTTAAATATCAGACAGGACAATGGCGCGATACAGAGTACGAAACGCGGATGAGTGGTCTGGTGGATGGTTTATCTGAATTGGGGATCTGGATCAGGATGCATTATGTCTATCCCTATCCGCATGTTGACACTATTGTGCGGCAGATGGCCGAAGGTAAAATCTTGCCTTATCTGGATATTCCTTTTCAACATGCCAGTCCAGGATTGTTGAAAAAAATGCGCCGTCCAGCAGCTCAGGAAAAGACCCTTGACCGCATTTTGAACTGGAAAAAAATCTGTCCTGACCTGGGGTTGCGCTCCACTTTTATTGTTGGTTTTCCTGGCGAGACGGAAGAGGATTTTAAATTTTTGTTGGACTGGTTGAAGGAAGCCCGATTTGCAAGGGCTGGCTGTTTTACCTATGAGGATGTCGCAGGGGCGCAGTCCAATGCCTTGCCAGACCAAATTCCTGAAGCTGTAAAAAAAGAACGCTGGGAACGCTTTATGGAGCTTCAGCAAGAGGTGAGCCAAAATGTGTTGGAAGAGCGTGTCGGGCAGAACATAGATGTCATTATTGATGAGCTGGATGATCAGGGCGCTATTGGGCGCTCTGCCTGGGATGCACCAGAAATTGATGGCAATGTCTTTATCGAAAAAAAGGCAGATTTACAGGTGGGTGATATTGTAACCTGCACAGTTGAAGAGGCCAATGAATATGATATGTGGGCTGTTCCTGTCAGGCAGCACAAAGAATCCTGAACAAAAATGAATATTTCTTCATAAAATATTAATTATATCAGTGCGATGTTAAGTTTAATAAAAATTTAACATCAGCGCTGGAGGCATTTTCTGTTTCAGCGTAAAAAGTTGGAGCGCAGGACATGGCTAATTTTCAGACCCATATTGTTGCAGGCATTGTGACCAGTGGATTGCTATCAACGGTTGCTCTTGCAGCGGCTCTCGTTTCTCCAGCGGATGCCGTGGCTTTGACACTGGCAGGTACAATTGGCAGTATCTTGCCTGATATTGACCTTGAAGGGGCAAAGCAGTCCCGTTATATTTTTGGCAGCCTGGGCGTTTTCTTTGCTTTTGTTGTGCTGTTTCAGTTTTCCCAATTTCTCTCTATTGTCGAATTATGGGCGTTATGGATTAGTATTTATGTCTTTTTCCGTTACGTGCTTTATAAATTTTTTCATGGTTATACGACCCATCGGGGGCTGTTTCATTCCTTATTAGCATCAGCCTTTTTTGCCCTGGCAGGAGTGCTGATCTTTAGTAGGATTTTGCACAGCTCCCCAACGGTTTCATGGATGGGCGGCGGATTTGTCATGATTGGGGTATTGTCCCATCTGCTTCTGGATGAAATCTATAGTGTTGATTTTGCCAATAACAGGGTGAAGCGCTCGTTTGGAACAGCTGTGAAGATTTTTGACTATCGCCACCCTGTAAACTCTCTAGCCTTGCTGGGTGTGATTATGTTGGGGCTAAACTACACCCCTTCCTCAAAGCAGTTTGTAGAGCTGATGAGTACAAAGGATAACTGGCTCTATCTCCAAAGCAGGTTATGGCCAAAGGATGGAAAATGGTTTGATCTGGAAATATTGAAAGTGACACTCAACAGTGATGAAGGCTGTGATATGCAGATGACGGCGCGCAGCTGTTCTGAAGATGGTAAAACACGTTATTCCGTGCTTTATGTGCGCTAATCTGGCTTGGTAACTTATCCTGTTATGAAGGTGCTGTCTTGTCCCACTTGTCAGCATTCTTATATATGCCTATATTGGAATATAATAATTGTATAGATGAATTTATTTAGCTCTCTCTTCCTTTTTAGGGAAGGGGAGCTATCTTTTTAGGAGCGATAAAGAGATATGACTGGTTATAACAAGACAATAGGCTTGCTTTTAGGTTTTTTTGCACTTTTTTCAGTGTCCCAACTTTCTTATGCAGGAACAGCCCAAATTACTGTCAAAGAGGCTTATGAAAAAGTGAAGAAGGGTGAGATTGTTTTGGTTGATATTCGTGAGCCGCAAGAGTGGAAAGCTACGGGTGTTGCCCCTTTTGCCAAAAAAATAGCGATGCGTGATCCTAAATTTCTGGTCAAGCTCAAGCAAATAAAGCTGGCCTTTAGCGGTAAACCTATTGCTGTTATTTGTGCGCATGGTAACAGGTCACGTTATGTGCAAAAAGCGCTGGTTGCACATGGCTATCCCAATATTATTGATGTTAAAAAAGGGATGGAAAGCCCAGGCGGTTGGATTAAGTCAAATTTGCCAGTCGAAAAGATGAAGAAATAAAGAAAGATTGCAAACAACAAAAAACTTCAGTCCTTGAGAGATATTCAAAGGGACTGAAGTTTTTTTTATTTCAAAATATTAGTTTATACTCCTGTCACTCGGAAACCCGAAAAATTCAGGTGAGAAATTTTGTCTTCTGGAAAGGCGCGTTCTTCGCGG
>JAUTBZ010167917.1:0-10528 GCA_032361785.1 Lepetodrilus galriftensis | reverse complement strand
GTATGGTGCCTCATTACACTGACCCAGTAAATCATAAAGGGCCGCTGCAGTGGCGGTGTGGAACGACAACTCCAGCACTTCTTAAATACCTGCCGGCGAGTTGCCGATACACACAACCTACAGGTTTGTTTAGAGATCAATGGTGGTAATTAACTGTTAGGTATCGAAGTATTCCCTTGAAGTATTTACCAGCCCTTGACTAGGTTTTGCTTTGGAATTATCAAACATTCAGTCGTCTGAAGGGCCTTCATGACCCTTCTTATCATGGATTACTGCGCAATTAATGTAACCCTAATAGTATCAATATAGTCGCCACTTTCACCTAAACCATTTGGTAAAGCAGTGCCGTCATTTAAAGGGATAAAGGTTAGATCTTCTTTGATATGATCTTGGCATCGCTTTGTTACAGAATTTCCATAGTTGATGGAGGCTCCCCCATAACTCAGCGTATAAGATGTTAGTTTTTTTGAAGGCTCAAAACCTGAACCAGTTAATTTTTTTAATAACTCGAATTTACCATCCTGAGATGTAAAAGTAATATTGCAATTCCCTGGGATGTTAGACTGAATACCCAGATCACCCAGAAGTGTGGTATTTACGGTTAAACTGCCTGATGTGGAATCATTCATTTCAATCGTTCTTTTACCATCAAAAACAGTACCTGTTAGTTCTAATATTCTAGTGACAGTTGCTTTTAAACTGATGTCATCAAAAACTTGTTCTGCAGTAGCCACAGAACTTAAGCCTAATACTAAACCTGTTGCAATCAGGTGTTTTGTAAATTTCATATGAATTTCCTATCTATAAATTTAATAACCAAAGGGGTTATTGGCCTTTCTTTTATGCTTAACTTTAAAAAGCAGACGCTAGAGTAGTGATGTATAGGTATTAACAGAATGTGTGCTGGGTGATGTGGGCTTGCTTTCCCGACGAACGGTAGTGCTTAAAAACTAAGCACCATTTATCTTTAAATTTGTTACAGTGATTTACTGGGCTATTTGCTAGTAAACTATTGTTTTAATTATGGGTGTAAGTTTCTTTTGAAATCTCTGAACTATGTCCAGAGATCATTTTCCACGTTATGCAGGCTTAGAAGGTTAAGGTCGATAAGCGGTTGTTACTGTTTATTTTAAATAGGAGGTAGGTATTAAAAGCTTTATAATTAGCCATTTCATGGCAACTGATTAAGGAACGAACAAATGAGTGTGTTATTAGCTTTCATTATGGGAAACACGTGAAACCAACATGAATGATTATCTATTTTTTATTCCCATAGCAATCGCGCTAGGCATTGGCGTTATCAGCCCTGGGCCAAGCTTTTTGTTTGTCGCGCAAACGGCAATGCAAAAGTCACGCGCACACGGAATTGCAACTTCTTTAGGAATGGGAACAGGTGCATTGTTGCTCGCTCTAATGGCAATTTTGGGGTTGTTTGTTATCTTAAAAACCATCCCCGTGTTATATATCGCGCTTAAGATTGTAGGCGGTCTTTATCTTTTCTATATCGCTTACATAATGTGGAAAAGTGCAGACCAACCGATAACAACCTCATCTAATCATACCGCCAATAAAAAAACCACTGAGCAATACGGCAGTTTAAAAAAGGCTTATCTTTTAGGCTTGTTAACACAACTTAGTAATCCCAAAACAGCGATAGTCATTGGCGGGATTTTCATGGCATTTCTACCCACGCAAATCCCTGATTACGCCATTCCACTTTTAAGCCTGATGGCGTTTATAATTGATGCAAGTTGGTATGTGATAGTCTCGATAGCACTAACAACGGAAAAAGCTCAAAGAGTTTATATGCGCTTTAAAAATCAAATAAATCGGCTAGCCAGTAGCTTGATGGGTCTACTAGGGCTTAAGCTGGTGCTTAACCTATAAGTACCAATTATCAGAGGATTTTGTCTCAATAGCTACAATGGTTCATAATAGACAAATAAAAAATAATAATAAGAAAAAATAATAATATGAAAAAAAATAAAAATCAGCAAGGTTTTACCTTAATCGAACTCATGATAACTGTGTCTATTATTGGCATCTTGGCCTCTATTGCCTTGCCAGCCTACCAAGATTATATTATTCGTTCGAAGCTTGTACCGTTCATTGATATTATAGGTAATATGAAAGTAAAACTGGAAGAAGAGTATCAGATAAATGGTACGAAGTTAGATCAAATAGTGAATAATGAGGTGAATGATCACCTTGAGGGCGATATATATCGATATACTGGAACAAATCCAGCAATCCGAAAAGCTGGAGTTGTTCAAGGAATACCATATGTTAGGTTAAAAGGGGGGGAGGGAACAGGTTTGCCACAAATTCTAGATCATAAGATAATTCACCTTATGTCGAGTATCGAAAATGGGCGCATAAATTGGACATGCAGTACATTCACAACGCTTGCTAATGGAATTCCTTTTAAGTATTTACCAGCGAACTGTCGCAACGACTCTATGGTTTTATATAATGCGAGAAATGTCGAGTAATTTTATTATAGCTATTACATAAGCTAATTTAGACAGCTATACGAGCTAGTTTTATAAAGAAGAAGTGTTTAATACACTTACATCTTTTTAATTCCTTGGGTTTATATTTACTTTAGCTTACTGAGTAGTCAGTGTAACCTTGATAGCGTCAATATAATCACCACTTTCACCTAGCCCATTTGCTAAAGCTGTCCCATCATTTAAGGGGATAAATGTTAGATCTTCTTTAATATGATCTTGACATAGTTTTGTTTTAGATTCACCGTGATTGATAGAGGTACCACCGTAAGTTAGTGAATAAGTTGTCAAGAGCGTAGACCCAAAACCTCCTCCAACGTTTCCTTTTAATAATTTAAATGCATTAGTAGAAGTAAAAGTAAGATCACAATTACCAGGAATATTCGACTGGATACCCAAATCACCCAAAAGTGTAGGGTTTGTTGTCATTGTGCCATTTGTAAGGTTATTCATTTCAATAACTTTTTCACCATTAAAGGCTGTGCCTGTTAGTTCTAATATTCTAGTGATAGAAGCTTTTAACTGAATATCATCATTAACAGAGTCTGCAAAAGCTGCAGAACTTATACCTAAAATTAAACCTGCTGCAAGCAGGTGTTTTGTAAATTTCATAAGAACTTCCTATAATAAATAAGATAACCAAAGGGGTTATCAACCTGCTTCATGTCTCAAATTCATAAGCAGGCAGAAGATTAGTTATATTTATGGTCTAACAGAAGTTGAATTTGATGATATGGGCTTGCTTTTCTGATGAACGGTAGTGCTGAAAAATTAACCACCTTTTATCCTCTTATTTAACATATAGTTGATTTTGAAGGTATGGTTGTAAGATATTGTCTTTATTGATTTTATTTGAAATTTCTTAGATTGTAAGTTTATACTGTTTTTGTATAAGTAGGATATAAAATTCATTTTTGATAAACGGTAGTTTTGAGAATTATTTTAGTCTAGAGTGGTTTCATATTATGTCTTTGAGTTTTCTGTATTTTTTGTAAATTCTCTGTAAAGACTCTAGAAAAGACAGCAGTCCTTCATTTAAAAATTGGTTTATAATCAGTAATCTTATAGTGCTTGATAAAGGAGACTGAAAATGAATGTTTTAGTTTTTGACATAGAAACCATCCCCGACATCGAAGGCGGACAAGCCATTTTTGATCTGCAAGGTTTGGATGATAAAAGCACCGCCAAAGCGATGATGCACATGCATCAACAAAAAACTGGTTCCGACTTTTTACCTTTGCACTTACATAAAATAGTCGCCATCTCAATCGTCTATCGCGGCATGGGTGATGATATGGGCAAGCTGGTCACAGTCAGCTCATTGGGTGACGAGAGTAGCTCTGAAGCTGATTTATTAAAGTTGTTTTTCGAAGAAATCGAAGCTCGCACCCCCACACTGGTATCATGGAATGGTTCGGGATTTGATCTGCCTGTGATTCATTATCGCGCCTTAAAAAATAGCATCAGCGCCCCAACTTACTGGGAAAAGGGCGAGAATGATTCGTCCTTTCGCCACGATAACTACATCAACCGTCACCACGAGCGCCACACTGATTTAAAAGACGTATTGGCGAGTTACAACCACCAAGCTAGCGCCCCCTTAAATGATATTGCCAAATTACTCGGCTTTCCGGGAAAAATGGGTATGGATGGTTCTTTACCAGCTGATGGCTCCTTACCAGCTAATGGCTCTCAAGTCTGGAATCATTATCAAGCAGGAAATATTCATGGCATCCGTAACTATTGTGAAACAGACGTGCTCAATACCTACCTAGTTTATTTGCGTTACCAGCTTATGCGTGGCGAAATTAACCACGAAGCACTTGAAAAAGAATTTAACTTATTGCGTGAAGTGCTGGATAATGAAGACCAAGAAGACGAGCAACAAGGGAAAGCACATTTGCTTGAATTTTCAAAGCATTGGGCATAGTTTTAGTAAGAAGTTAATCAGTAAACGCGGCTAAAAATAATGACAGATGAAACACAGCTAGACCTACTCAATATGGATAAATTCGGTGGCGATGGAGGAGGGCGTGGCGACCACGATGGCATCGAGCGAATCCCGCTACAAGCCTATACCGAAAAAGCTTATCTCGATTATTCGATGTACGTTATTTTAGACCGCGCTCTACCCAATATTGGTGATGGTTTAAAACCTGTGCAACGCCGTATTGTTTATGCGATGTCTGAGCTTGGGCTATCTGCCGCTTCAAAACATAAAAAATCAGCACGTACTGTGGGTGATGTTTTGGGTAAATTCCACCCGCATGGTGATAGCGCCTGTTATGAGGCGATGGTGCTAATGGCACAACCGTTTTCATATCGCTACCCGCTGGTTGATGGACAGGGCAATTGGGGTTCGCAAGATGATCCTAAATCTTTCGCCGCCATGCGTTACACCGAATCTCGCCTCACCCCTTATGCCAGAGTTTTACTCCAAGAGTTAGGGCAGGGCACGGTCGAGTGGGTCGATAATTTTGATGGCACTTTGCAAGAACCCTCCCTTTTGCCTGCGCGCCTACCCAATGTATTACTCAACGGTGGTTCGGGTATTGCGGTCGGTATGGCAACTGATATTCCACCGCATAATTTGCGTGAAGTGGTCGATGCGTGTTTGCAATTATTAAAGAAAAAAACGAGTAGCCTTGAAGAATTACAAGCGTTTGTTAAAGGGCCAGATTACCCTACGGATGCTGAAATCATTAGTTCACCCGCTGAGTTAAACGTGATTTACGAGACAGGTAAAGGCAGTGTGAAAATGCGCGCCACATGGGAGAAGGAAAATGCTGATGTAATTATCACGGCGTTACCTTTTCAAACCTCAGGCGGAAAAGTATTAGAGCAAATAGCGATGCAAATGCGCGCTAAAAAGTTACCGATGGTGGCGGATTTGCGGGATGAGTCCGATCATGAAAATCCTACGCGCCTAGTGATTACACCACGCTCAAACCGTGTTGATATTGAACAAATGATGTCGCATCTATTTGCTTCAACCGACCTTGAGCGGAACTACCGTGTCAATATGAATATGATTGGCACAGACGGTAAGCCACAGGTTAAAAACTTAAAAGTTATCCTTACTGAATGGTTGGAGTTTCGCCGAAGCACGGTCACAAGACGTATCCAATGGCGCTTAAATAAAGTACTAGAACGTTTGCATATTTTGGAAGGTTTGTTAATCGCCCACCTAAATATTGATGAAGTCATCCGTATTATTCGTGAGAATGACGAGCCAAAACCACTCCTGATGGAACGCTTTAAAATCAGTGATATACAAGCAGAAGCGGTATTAAATCTACGTTTGCGTAACTTAGCAAGACTAGAAGAATTCCAAATTAGAGCAGAGCAAGAAGAACTCACCAAAGAGCGTGATGAGCTACAAGGCCTGCTCGACAACCCCAATAAACTTACTTCCTTAATCCGCAAAGAACTCAAAGAAGATGCCGAGAAATACGGCGATGACAGACGCTCACCCATAGTCGAACGAGAAGCATCAAAAGTGCTGGATGAAACTGCGCTAATTCCTTCAGAACCCGTCACGGTTGTATTATCAGAAATGGGATGGATTCGTGCCGCAAAAGGGCATGAAATTGACCCAAATTCACTCAGTTACAAACAAGGCGATAAATACCAAGCCTCAGCCTATGGGCGCTCTAATCAGCAAGTTGTTCTACTCGACAGTAATGGGCGAAGCTACACATTAGCAGCACATACCTTACCTTCTGCACGTGGGCAGGGTGATCCCTTAAGTGGGCGTTTCAAACCCGCCGAAGGAGCAATTTTTAAAGCCGTTATTATGTCAGGAGCTGGCAAAGGTGACGAACAACTTTACCTAGTCGGTAGCAACTTCGGCTACGGCTTTATCGTAAAATTTGAAGATTTACAAAGCCGTGCAAAAGCAGGTAAAGCCACCGTAAGCCTCGGTAAAGCAGGCGCACAAATTGCTTGCCCATCACAACTTAGCGATATTGAAACAGACATGATTGCCGCGGTAACATCCGAGGGCTATTTATTAATAATCCCCGCAAAAGAGTTGCCACAGCTACCCCGTGGAAAAGGCAATAAGATCATCAATGTACCGAGTAAAAAGCTAAAAGCAGGTGAAGAAACAGTAGTCGCCATGATTGCTCTTGCAGAAGGTGCAAAGTTAATTGTGCATGCTGGCAAAAAGCATAAAGCAATACAAGGTTCTGAATTGGTAGAATACCAAGGAGAACGTGGAAAACGCGGTAAATTATTACCCAATGGTTATAGTAAAGTGAGTTATTTAGCGGTAGAGTAAGCTTTTACTGCTGTAGTCATAACAAGTCAGCAGGAGAACTAACGGTGATTCCAGGTTTATTTAATACATGTGTATAAATCATAGTGGTAGATACATCCGAGTGGCCTAGTAATGCTTGAACGGTACGAATATCATAGCCAGCTTCTAACAGGTGGGTTGCAAATGAATGACGAAAGACATGCGAATGTACCCGTTTTGTTACACCACTTTTCTTCCCTGCCTTACTAATGGCGCGTTGTAGTGCGGTAGGATGGAGATGGTGTCGTCGGGTTTTTCCAGAACGTTGATCTGTTGCAATACGTGTTGCAGGAAAAAGGAACTGCCAACCGAGTGTTCTTCCTGCATTAGGATATTTTCGTTCTAGTGCAAAAGGTAAGTAAACGCTATCAATTTTCAGCGTGGAATCTGCCTCAAACAATTTAGTAACTTCGGCAATTTGTGCTTTTAAAGCAGGGCTAAATTTAAGCGGTAATGGAACAACGCGATCTTTAAAGCCCTTACCATTACGGACAATAATTTGTTGGTAATCAAAATCAATATCTTGAACCCGTAAACTCACACACTCCATTAAACGAAGCCCAGCACCATAAAGTAAACCTGTCATTAAATGGTGGCGAGCATTGGTTAATTGCTTGAACACCAGCTTCACCTCATTTTTTGATAACACTACAGGGAGTCGTTGCTGTGACTTTGCTTTAACAAACTCACCAATACTTCCTAATTGACGCTCTAGCCCAAAATTAAATAGAAAAGAGAGGGCATTAAGCGCTAGTTTTTGTGTATTTGGTGAAACATGTCGGGTTAAAGCTAAAAACTCTAAAAATTCACGCACATGCTGTTCACAAATATCATCTTCTTCTATTGATTTAATAAACTTTAAAAATCGCGAAATCCATAATAAATAGGTGTCTTCAGTTCGTCGAGAATAATTTCTAACACGTAAAACTTTGACTAATTTAGTTAATAGAATCCCGTGACGACTACGAAGTTTTTTATCAAATCTTTGAACACGTTTTGCAATTAATTCTGGTATATCAAGTGCTTCGATATAGCTAGTGTTATGCGCATAACCAGTATCCTTTTTATAAGACTTCCAATCAATCGCATCAACATATTCTTTGTGCAAGAAATCTCGCAGAAAAATCTGAATAGCATCAATGGACTGGTTTAAGCGGAAGTTACTAACAAAAGAGGCATCAGAAAGTTGTTGTAAATATATAATTACACGATCAGCAGAAAGTTCTCTACATGGCGTGTTTCGAGCTTTATTGAGGAATCGTTTAATATGGTTAATATACCAAGCAATAATCTCGGGTTTCAGTTTTCTCGCCTTTAAGTGACTTGCAAAACGAGACCATAAACTATTATCTTTTAAAAGATCATGTAGGAAACAATCATTCATGCATACACCTCATAAAAGAAACAAAAAGCGAACATAGATACTAATTGAATTTAACAACTGCAGCAACAGTAGATTGTACAGATGCTGTATAATTATTTAGCATATTCTAGAAAACTTAGGTATATTTTTGATAAATAGAGAATTTTGAGGCTTTAAGTAGTAAAATGTAGCAAGGAATTAGATAGTAGCTGTCTAATAAACTGTTATGTCTCTGCGAGGCAAAAGCATAAATCATTAACCAGAAATTATTTAAGGAAGCACTATGCCATTTCCTGTTGATGAAAAATATATAGAGCTAACCGAGTCAAAATTAGGTCTTATATTTCCTAAATCGTATAAAGAAAAAATGAAAAGAGATAATGGAGGAGAAGTAGCCACTCCACCTGATTCTTGGGTTCTTTATCCTTTTTATGATACAAGTGATAGAAAAAGAATTAAAAGAACAGCTTATGATATTGTCAAAGAAACGGAATCTGCAAAAGAATGGGAAGGGTTTCCTAGTAATGCAATTGCAATTGGTGCCAATGGTTGTGGAGACCTATTAATTTTACTTAAAGAAAAAAACAGCCATTCATTAAACAAGGTTGTCTATTGGTGGGATCATGAAACTGGAAATATTTATGAAGTAGCATCTGATTTTTCAAAATTAGCAGTATTATAAAAACACACCCTTTTTTCTTTGCTTTAGGTATTTTTCGTTAATTTTTGGCGTTTTAGTCATTTATCGTTGTTTTGGTATTTTCAGCTCTAAATAGCCATTTTGTCTATTGTTATTGAGCTTCAGCGACTACATTTTGTAATTTTGTTTTAGTAATCTATCGCTAAATTTGAAACAGATTTTCGTTTTTCACCGCGCTTTAGCGATCAAAGTTATTTGCATTTATTTAAGCAAAGTGAACGCAAAATTTAAAACAATAGCCTCACTTAGCTCTGCGCTAAAGTTACAACCATTTGTAAAAAAGGCAGCAAGTTTTAAGTACATTACTTTGCACTTTACAAAAAAGCAAAATTACTTTACATAACAAGCGCTTTAATTGGACGGGCTTAAAGCAGGGCTTCTCATCGCTTTGTAGTTTTGTTTTAACTTTATCGTAGGGTTAAATTAAGTTATATTCAATCGCCCGTCAAATTAAGCGGGCGTTAGCTGTCTGCGACGCAAAAGCATAAATTCCAAGCATTACAATAATTCATCTCTTCGTACTAAGTGTTAAATAGGATGTTTTTTAGTACTTCTCCTACAATATACTTAAATTTCTAAATAAAATTAGAATTCTAAATTGATTAAGAAATTTAATTGTGTATAATGATCTCCATTATTAATTACAAAGAGATTGAAGCTAGTGTCTATAAAATTTTGGACTCGCCGTCATAGAACTATTCTCTATAATTTCTTTGATGAAGTTAGACTCAACAACTTTGCATTATTAGATCAAAAGTTTGTTGCTGATATGCTTGATCAAAAAATTACACAAAAAGCACAACGACGCATTGAGGGCGAGTGGTTAGTATATTGGGAGAATGTCTATGGAAAGAGACCAAGACCTTCAGATAAAGTAATTGTTTATAAAATAAACCCAGCTCAATTTATGTTATTAAAATCTGGGCAAGCTACGAATATCGCCAACCTAGCTTTAGAAAAAAATAAAATTTTTTTTGAGTCTAAAGTTGGAATTATTCAAGAATAGATGAGCAACACCTAATTGAGAGAAACTTATTATGTCTAAAGATAGATATCCAGCAACAGTCACCTGTCCTAAGTGCGGTGTTAATGCAACAGCGTATATCACTGAAAATGACGGGTGGAAATTTATGAGAGATGGAGCTGAACGTGAAATAACTAATATTGAGGGTAGCGAAATATCATATAGTGGGTCTACTCTTACTTGTAAAAAGTGTGAAGTTAAGTGGGAGTATTAGTTTGAAGCACACAATGAAATTAAAGGAACTTCTTAAGTAAATATAATGGAGATAAACATGCCACAATGGGCACAAACACATGATGAAATAGTACATCTTGTAGAAATTTCAAAAAAAATACCAATAGGTGGTATTGCAGAAATCACTTTAGATAATGGTAAAATTATTGAAGGTATAATAAGGAGAACTTATCAAGGCAATAATGCAGGAAGAGATGGGCATTGGTGTTATTACGGTGAAATTGAAGTTGAAACAAAAGAAAGACACAGATGGGTGCTTGATTATTCTTAGATTACAGATGCAAAAAATGTTTGGACTAAAGAAAAATCAAAAGAGTATGAAAAACTTGGATTAATAACGATTATAGATTATAAAAATAATAAATAAGCTAACAAGCCCATCAACTTGATCGGCTAA
>JAUTBZ010167906.1:0-10528 GCA_032361785.1 Lepetodrilus galriftensis | reverse complement strand
ATCTTTCCAGGGATCGACGGCAATGGTAACCTCCACGTTCCGTTTCTTGGATACAAATGGCAACGTCTTTTGGGTGGGAGGCCTCGGCTGGATGCTTTCCTTTAGTCCGACTCCAGCAGCTGCATCGTGTGAAACGGCAAACGGGGAAGGCGTTGGTTCTCTGTACTTTGGGATAGCTGCAATAAAATACAACATCCATTTTACAGCAATCAATGAACGAAACAGTGTAATGAATACAGTGAATGTTATTATTGGTAGAGTGAAGAATATATCGTATTCTCTTAAGTATTTTTATTTATTTTTTATTTAAAAATTATTCTTTTTTATAAATAGATCTATTTATATTCCAGCAGATTATATATATATATGATACAAAAATGTGAAAGTAGAATCAGCTTATATAGAAACACAAGAAGCTGACGCAAATACAGGTGGTCTATGGACAAGACATGAGTGAACAACAATAAGGAATAATAGGAAAGTAGTGAATGTTAATAAATTGATAATTAAGATATGAAAAAGTGGATGGTACCAGCCCATTTATAACATTAAAGTTTTGGATAGTTATTCAGTTTGGCTAAAGGAAACTCTACATGAGCGATATCTTTAACTAGCTTTACAACGGCTTGGACTCATAGCCAATTTGAATTGAGACTAGTTAAATATATATATTTTTTTGCTGCTATCGTAATATGATTTGAAAGTTTTTGAGCTGGGGGGAAACCAAAAAGGATGTTGTATTCATTAAATATAATTTGTTTAGGGACAATGCTGTTTAACTTAGATTCTTGTAATTTGTTCCACAAATATTTTACGTGGTCACAGCTTAGAAATAGGTGAATTAAGACTTTCAGTTTCAGCATGGCAAAAGGAACAGGTATTGTATTGTATTATTATCAATGAGATTCATAAGATACAGATATTTCTTTGTGAAAATTATCCTATTCAAAAATCTGTACTGAAAGTCCAAGAGTTTGAACTCTTTTGTGCTTGTTCTATATTGAGTAAATATTGTTTTCCATTTAATAGTTATATCTAGTTTATTTTGCCATTTGGTGCAAACTTGTGGAAGTTCATTTGATTTAATGAGAATATCATAAAATGTCCTACTACCTTTAATAGGAAGGAGTAGTTGTATAGTGGAAATGTGTAATCTTAGTCTTAGATTATGTATGGGAAGGTGGGCGGTATTGTTGATAACGGTTTTCCATTGTTTGGGAATATTGCTAATTACGTGGCTGTAGTCTAGAAAGGTACCTTTAATATCGTATAGGGATTAAAAAAAAATTAAATGCCATAATTCCATTTCAGTCTATTTAGGATTCCAGTAAAGAGTGTCCTGACTCAACTCAGGATTGTGATTGGCCTGTATGAGTTTGGGCTATTTATATTTCCTTTGTTTTTGTAAATTCGTTTAATTTAATTTAAAGGCATTATTCCCGTAGTGATAACTAGGTTAAAGTAAGAAACGAAGAGAGAACCGAATTTCTCAAATGAATATATTAGGTAATCATGTTCTAATCCAGCAGCGTATTTCTTTTAAATCTCTGAATAGCACTAGCTGTTTCTTCAAGTGTAATATCGTTATTGAGATCGTCTAGTGTAAGTGGTACGAAGTCAGCATTGACGGTATTATCTATTACAATATTTTCATTCATATGTTTAAAATAATTAAGAAAGAAAACCCGTGAAAGAAAATCTTCAAAGATAAAGTACAGATGGAATTTAAGGAAAACAATGTACTACAAGGGTGTTAGACGTATGATTGGAAATGATTGTACGACAGCGGTGTTAGACGTATGATTGGCAGTGACTGTGTACGACAGCGGTGTTAGACGTATGCTTGGAAGTGACTTACGACAGGGGTGTTATACGTATGATTGGAAGTGACTGTATACGACAAGGGTGTTAGACGTATGATTGGCGGTGACTGTGTACGATAG
This sequence comes from Lepetodrilus galriftensis, assembly GCA_032361785.1. Taxonomy (NCBI): domain Eukaryota; kingdom Metazoa; phylum Mollusca; class Gastropoda; order Lepetellida; family Lepetodrilidae; genus Lepetodrilus; species Lepetodrilus galriftensis. Next base: position 8,585 of record JAUTBZ010167906.1, on the reverse strand, counting down.
GGATGTTAGACGTATGATTGGTAGTGATTGTATACGACAAGGGTTTAGACGTATGATTGGAAGTGACTGTATACGACAGGGGTGTTAGACGTATGCTTGGAATTGAAGTGACTGTGTGCGACAAGGCGTGTTAGACGTATGCTTGGAAGTGACTGTGTACGACAGGCGTGTTAGACGTATGCTTGGAATTGAAGTGACTGTGTGCGACAAGGCGTGTTAGACGTATGCTTGGAATTGAATTGACTGTATACGACAGGCGTGTTAGACGTATGCTTGGAAGTTAAGTGACTGTGTGCGACAAGGCGTGTTAGACGTATGCTTGGAATTGAAGTGACTGTATACGACAGGAGTGTTAGACGTATGCTTGAAATTGAAGTGACTGTATACGACAGGCGTGTTAGACGTATGCTTGGAAGTGAAGTGACTGTGTGCGACAAGGCGTGTTAGACGTATGCTTGGAATTGAAGTGACTGTATACGACAGGCGTATGCTTGGAAGTGAAGTGATTGTGTGCGACAAAGCATCACTGTAGCAGATTGTCCGCTGTTTTGCTGCTGATCTGAATGAATTCGACATCAGATTCGATATGTACTTTCAATATATATTGCCGACAGGATTATTTTATCTGAACAGGAGGTTATGACATGTTTTGGTCGGATTAATGTAGGGACATTCTCGAGGAATGTAAAGATCAACCTGGTGTAATGTGTAAACTGTTTCAGTTGTCTCTGGATAATCACACGATACCCAAGCTAAAGATACCTGTCCCCCAGAATAGGCCAAGCCATCCACTCTCAACGACTACAAGTCATCCACTCTCAACGACTACAAGCCATCCACTCTCAACGACTACAAGCCATCCACTCTCAACGACTACAAGCCATCCACTCTCAACGACTACAAGCCGGTCGCCTTATATCACATCATTGTTGATGAACTGTTTCGAAAGAATAGTTCTGACATTACTACTGGTTACACTTTATAGGGCAAAGTGCGGAGTGGAAGACGCGACAATAGTTCTACCTATAAGTCGCATTTACCATCTTGAGATTCCGAAATCTTACGCACGAGTTATTATTGTGAACTTATCTTCAGCGTTCAAATATATATATATGTGTGTGTGTGTGTAATACAGAAGCTTCGCTGTCTTTGAATAACTTTGAATAATTTTTATAAGAATAGAACTCAGTTCGTCAATAACGTTAAATGGACATCTCTCAAATAGGCTAGTTAATATATGAATACCGGACCTCCACAGGGCTGTGTTCTTTCACCAGTTCTTTTTTATGATTTACACTAATGACTGTCGTGGTAAATACACACTGTTCAACTATTACGTTTTCTGATGACGCTGCTCTTGTCAGTCTGTTCTCCAACAGGGAACTAGACAAGGGAACTAACCTTTCACACTGGTGTTCTGAACATATTCTTAAACTTAATGGTAGCAAAACGAAAGAACTTGTGATTGGGTTTAGACAGAAGAGAGACGATTGTTTAAATGTAGGCGTAAATAGCGAAACTGTTGACATTGTAAATGAGTATAACTATACAAACAACAAAGCAAAAACATATATGCTGCAGTTCAAGACAATTTCATTTATTTTTATTATGTTAACACGATTATTGCGGATTTAGTAATATGAATAAATCTCACACGAATTTCAATGGTTAACTCGGAATTTCTGGGTTTGTTTGTTATTACTATTTCTTCCCATGGTTATAGTACGCCTTCGTGCACGTCATCGCCCGGCACTTGCAGCCCTGGGGGATGATGATCCGTTCTCGAGTCACTTGGGAGTTCAGAGGGAGGTTCATGCAGAACGCCCACACCGACACATACTTGAACCTCTTCACGCAGCGGTTCTGTGCCGTGTTCCGCTTGTTGTTGTAGAAGTCGTAGTTGAAGGAATTGTAGTACGTCGAACTCTGACACTGAAGACAATTGGTTGTTCTGGAAACAGAAGTGAGATGTCATTATTATTATATATATATATTTCTTCTTTTTTTTAAATTTGTATTTATTTATTTTTATTATTATTATTAGTAGTAGTAGTAGTAGTAGTAGTAGTAGTTGTAGTAGTAGTAGTAGTAGTAGTAATAGTAGTAGTAGTAGTAGTAGTAGTAGTAGTAGTAGTAGTAGTAGTAGTATTAGTAGTAGTAGTAGTAGTAGTAGTAGTAGTAGTAGTAGTAGTAGTAGTAGTAGTAGTAGTAGTAGTAGTAGTAGTAATAGTAGTAGTAGTAGTAGTAGTAGTAGTAGTAGTATTAACCTTCTTATTGGAAATCATGCTGGACTCTTACAATCAATCATTCTCTCTCTCTCTCTCTCTCTCGCTCGCTCGCTCTCTATATCTCTCTCTTTCTCTCTTTCTCTCTCTCTTTCTCTCTCTATCTCTGTCTCTCTCTCACACATACACACACGCACACGCACACAAACACGCACACAAACACAAACACAAACACAAACACTTTCTCACTGGGTATCTAACACGTAATATTTTTCAAAAGAGTTAAGGCACCAAATCATCATATACTATTTGGATAATTATTAATTACAACAAACAAAATACTTTCAAATCTACAATTATATTTTCCTTTCAGAAATTGCTTTCATGTGTGTCTCTTAGTGTTGGTGAAATCAGTAGATGTAGTCAGAGAAATGTTCAAAATCAAGTTTTATCCGGCGAACATCTTTGGGACATGCAGGGTTTACTTACTGGCATTCCGAATACCATATCGGTTCTTGGAAGTTCTGCGTTAGCCAACAACGACCGTGCTGCGGGTGTTGGAAACTCCACAGCAGCCTTTGCTTCTCCGGGCACTTGGCCGGGGCATTGTCAATACTGAAATAAGTATAAACTCACGAGGGGAAAAAACGAGACTATAATGTCGATATTAATAAATAAATCTATGAAATGGTAGTTACATTTTATTAATAATTAAAAGCATAGAGAAGCATGTCCCCGTGGTACCGCCCACATATCAAGACTATATATATAGTATATATAGAAAGTTAAATTGTCAAATTCAACAGATGTACTTTCAAAATGTCAATTTACCAATATTTGCTCACAATGTGGAATCATGAAAGTCAATGGAATTGGTAGTAAGAAACACAAAATATCAATATATCGTATGTCCACCACGAGTATCAACACATGGAACATTTCTAAGATGAACAATTACGTTTCTTTGACGTCTATTAAGTGATGCTTAACACACGGCCTGAGGGTGTTACGGTATGTAATGCACTCGTGCCAGAGTTCACTTCCCTATTTGCGAGAAATCGGGCACGCGTTTCCGATTTCTCGCCAATTCGTTTGTCCGAGTAATAACTCGTAACAACGAATAATGATCCGTAAGCATCAGTGGAATATTGCTATCCGTAAGGACTCGTAAGGACAATCCGTGTATGTAGGACTAATGTGAAGGGGGCATTAGGTACATTTATATGCGATGTGCCTCTCCTTTTACGGATGTCTGCGAGTTCTTCCGAGTTGTTACGAGTTATTTACGGATGCTTGCGATTGACTACGAGTTGGCGATCCGTGAGGACTCGTAAGAAAAATCCGTGTATGTGAAGGGGGGATAAGGCTTCTACGTTTAATCACGATAAAGTACTAGTAATTAAACACAAAATTATAATAGTATCGCCGACTACCATAACTATGTTAATGGATTTCAGGCTGTCATTATACAGTATAGGCCTATATATACCACATACGTGTAAGGAGATAGGGTTATGTAATTTTAGTGTATCCCACAGTTCGTGCTATATATAACCAGCCAATCGCACGGTTGTCTGTAAGCAGCTGGTAAGTTCCCACGCCGGAGGCTCAAGCAAATTTGGTAATTATTTACATTGGTTTCTTTAAAGACTATGTGGTATATAAACAATAACCCTCTCGTGAATAACCCACTCGTGAAATTAATGTTGTAAGTCACTCGCTAAAGCTCGTGACTTACTACATTAATTTCACTCGTGAAAGGTAATCGGTAATAAAGCGAGTGACTTACAACATTAATTTCACGAGTGAAAGATAATCGGTAATCTCTCGTACCTCGTGGGTTATTGTCTATTTATCTACTGTGTAATAACAATACGATAATCAACAGCGTTGATTTTTTGTGTTTCTCGAACCTGATTGGTTAAAAGTTGAAACCGGATCTATTTTCATCCTAGTTCCCACGTTCAAGGCTTCAAATAGTATTTTCTACGCTAAAGCATGTTGTGTGGTGCAGTTATTTAGGCCTATGTACTTTTTATCGCATATTATTCTGAGATATTCTGGTAAGTAATACATAAATACAAAACATTTGTTACAATTTATTTTGTACTGCTATTAGGCATAGGTGCTAAATTCAAATGGGTCAAATAATTCATGGACACTCGTCTCAGGTCTGCTGCGTTCCTATTGTTAGTAAACAAACCTGACTACCCGCATATGGGCAAATGTCGCTGGTTAAAGTCAACGACTATGCTTAGTGAACGTCGACGGAGACTTAAATGGATGTGTATGGGGTCTACATATAGCTATAATATTTGTGTCGTGAAAACTAGCTTAGGTACACATTTTCAACTGCGAGTTTTCCTTGGCATATTGTTTTGGCTGGCCGCTGGGCACAGTCCACGCACGCACAGTCCATGGAGTTGAAAATCTGTAGCCAACCGGAAACATACTACTACGGACGAGTTTCTGAATACGCAAGTTAACATGGACGGCCTTTACCAACTTTCCAGTCTCAGGGGAGGCGGGGTCGTCAAATCGTAACGTTACGTCGCAGTTTCCTTCCTGGGTCCGCGACGACCCAGGAAACGGCCTCTGCTAACCAATTGACTGGTTAGGTATATTGCTTGTTGTAACCAGCTGGCAACAGTAAACATTTACAGAAACATCGGTTAAACGTCACGTCGCAGTTTCCTGGGTCGTCGCGGAACGGCGACCCAGGAAACGGCCTCTGCTAACCCTTTGACTGGTTTTACCTTCCGGACGCCGCTTGAGAATGAGACGCTGTAGAGTCTATCAGGGCCCGTAGATATTTTCGAATTTAGTCGTACCTAATCTAACGTTGGCCTACATGTTGTACGAGTGATGTATTATTACTTCATTATGTTGTACTGAGGCTTTTTCAATTTCAAACAAATTTCCTGTTGGATAATAAAGATATATTATTATTATTATTATATGTTGGGGTATACATTCAATAATAAATAGTAGGCATACAACGTGAACATCTTCGCGAGCAAACAAGGCTTTGCCTTAGGTCATAATTATTACATGTATGATTTGTTGGTTCCACTGTACGCATCATGCTAACAGATGTACGTATCCATCCATGTTATCGTCCCGAGAAGTTTGTCTTTCAAATGTTCGTCTTTTATCGCGACACAATGGCGGTTCAGTCGAGTGACAAATCTCGCGGAGATACGCAGAAACCCGTGACGTCACATACTGGGTTCCGGTCACGTGAGCGAGTCGATTTCGTGCGCGTTTTCGTTTAAATAATGTTTGTTTCTTCCTACTCGAGGGAGAGGCGATCTATCAGATCTTATGACTGCTTTCCCTCTAGCTGTAAGATGGCTATACATATATAAAAAGTCTCATATGGCCAGTTACAGCTAGAGGATTCTCGAGCTAATTTTCCACAAGGTGAAGACTTTGAAAGCAGGAGTAAAGTGTACATGCAGTTGTAGAAACTATTGTTGTGTAACTATTACTTGTCTTATTCTGTAAATTGTTAATTACATGCCTGCACCAAGACCTTAAATAATACATAACCATTGTAGAATACATGATTATGTGTGTTAATTGTGATTTGTATTATATGTTATAAAGTAACCATTATTGGTTACTTACTGAAATATTTGAAGGTTACGCGTTTTTCATGAACAATTACAATTTCAACGTTTTCAACCCTTGGGTAGGTGTTTTATAACGGCTGCTAAATATTCCAAGAGCAACTCTGGGGTGTAAACTAAGTTGGATTACTAACATAACAAGTAACAGGTAAATCCACTGAAAACCTGTAAGAATATGTAATAAAAAAACTTGGCCGGTCCTTGCTAGTTATGGTCTCTTATAAGTAGAGCAGCTGAGATTCATAGTGTAGTAGGTCAATTCAAAATAATAATGCTCATAGCGTGTTTTATATGGCATTTATTTGCACTAGAAACATTATTACAAATAGTAATCAGCTGGTAATGGCAATAGAAGCACTAAGGGGCATATGCACAGGGGCGACGACTGAAAGAAGGAACAGACAAAAAGGCTGAATTTCCACGTGATGATGCCTGCTCCTTATTTTGGACGTCGCCCCTCTATTAAAGGCATACTATCACAGTTGATTGATCTGTATAATGCACAAACGAATTTCGATCTGAGACTAATTACGCTTGATTTATCCACCCCAAAATTGTTGTGTACTGATGTACTTAGTCTCCAGTACTCAATAGTCATCAACATATTAATGTTTTATATGAATATAGGACACGTACCGATATTTATCTAGTCTTATATGCAGCAACTGAACTATGAAGGATTTGCAAGAAAACGTTGTGTGTGAGTATAATATGTTTAAGTCGTACCACTGAGTTATGTCCCCTTGCATATACATATATGAAGAAAATAACAATACGACCATATTCAGACTACAGTGGGTTGCATTGGATATATTTGTCAACCAAACAGCGGTGGAAAGGTTTTTGGAAGTAGAAACATGATTTTATGTATGTCAAGTGAATGTATTTTGCAGTTGTAACTAAGAACTAGTCTAAAACAACTATACATATCTGTGATATTATGCCTTTAATATCACAGAAATCTATTGCGTAGAAAGTAAAGACAAATAGCACCAATTGAACGACACATTTGACAGCTATCTATCTATAATGCCAATACTAATCATTTACCAATGTCACTACGTTTGTGGTCAATATACCCCCGGGAATCAACCCAATAGATAACATACACCCACATCCTCTATCGTATAGTTAATCTTTTTTCCTTTCCTAATTAGTCCAAACCTATTTCAGCACACGACCTTTTTGAATCTCTTCAATATTGGACACTCCCACTGCGCCAGTGCAGTAAGGGCGACATCAACAGAATCACTTGCTGCATTCCGTGTGACAACTCCGGTATAGGGGTGCATGGAACTCATCTAATCATAGATTATAAGGAGCTCATGTAATCATAGATTATCATAGATTATCACGTATAATCTATGATCTAATACAAAGTGCCTGTGACCACATGCAACGAGAAGGAATAGTGATCTAGAGAAGGAATAATGATGTAGAGAGGGAATAGTGATGCATAGAGGGAATAGTGATGAAGGAATAGTGATGTAGAGAAGGAATAGTGATGTAGAGAGGGAATAGTAATGCAAAGAGGAAATAGTGATGCATAGAGAGAATAGCGAAGTAGAGAGGGACTAGTGATGCATTGAAGGACTAGTGATGTATAAAGGGAATAATGATGTATAAAGGGAATAGTGATGTAGAAAGGGGATAGTGATGTAGAGAGGGAACAGTGATGCATTGAAGGACTAGTGATGTAATGCCCATTCAATACGCTCAGTGACATATTACAGATATTACCTTATCTGAAGCCAACGGCATATTACCGGTGTTATGTGAAATATGCTACCTGTGTTCCGAATGACACCTCCGGTACGATAACCACGAAAGACATCTCGTGTAAAATTGCCATCTGATGAGAGGGTACAGGTGATGTAATACCTACCCACTATTCACTGTCGTTCCCTGTGCGTATTAAAGACGTGTTCTAATCTGAAGGTACCGGCCTATTATTGGCGTTATGTGAAATATGCTACCTGCGTCTCCGTACCCAACACCTATGGTTGTGAGACATGGCGTCGGGCCCTCATCAAAGTAGGAGCTAACTAGCACCTTGCTTCTGTCTACCATCCTGTACTTGTCCGAGTAAGAACCCAGAGGGTCAAGGGTCACGTTTATAGCGCTTGATGTGACGGCATTGGTGTTTAAAGAGATGATGGGGGGAATAGATATGTGTTTTGAATGAACGATGTCTATTTTGTGAAACTTGATATTGTTCAAGAAAGATGGGGTCGGCCCACGACCTGTCACAGCGGTATCGGTCCCCTGGGTCCCGTGGTGGACATTGCACGAAGATATGACGGCTTGAGATGTTCCAGGGTTAATACTCAGCTGCATTCGGTCGCGTGCGTAGATACAACCAGAGACCATATACAGTCTCTGAGACCATACAGTCTCTGGTACAACGTTGTAAAAGGTACTGCTTCTCATGGCCACGACTGTGGTGTCCGCTAGTCAACATGATGCTTGTTAAATGAGTTGTATTACCTAAAGGTTATTTACTATATGTATGGGGTGCATGGGTGATGATGGACCAAGTTGTTGACATTAATAGAGGCAGTGAGGCAATGTAATGTAAATCTAAGCAATGGCACAACTACTAGTATACAATCAGTACCTAGGTTCCCTGCCTTTCAATATCACCTGTATTAAAGGCATTATACTATCACAGATATGTATGGTTGTTTTGGACTAGTTCTTAGCTATACCGGCAAAGTACATTCACTTG
>JAUTBZ010167895.1:0-10529 GCA_032361785.1 Lepetodrilus galriftensis | reverse complement strand
ATCAAATAAAGACACTCTCGCTCTCTCTCTATCTCTATCTCTCTCTCTCTCTCTCTCTCTCTCTCTCTCTCTCTCTCTCTCTCTCTCTCTCTCTCTGTATCTCTCTCCATCTCTCTCTTTCCCCGTCTCCCTATGTCTCTCTTTCATTCTCTCTCTCTTTCACACTCTCACTTTCACTCCCTCACTCCCTTTCTTCTCTCTCTCTATCTCTCTCTCTATCTCTCTCGCTCTCTCTCTCTCTCTCTCTCTCTCTCTCTCTCTCTCTCTCCACATCCTCCTCCTGTGTTACGGCGCGGATCAATAAGAGTTCAGAGCCAGGTTGAATCGAAGACATGCCGGTTTCCCTGGCAACCGAAGTAGTCTTCCGGCAGAATTACGGGCCCGCGCGTGTGCATTGAAAGCGGGTGGTAATCTTTCACATTTCTAGTAGCTCAAGTCTGTCAATCGAAGACGATATGTTATGCTATTCCTTATTTTCTACGGAGAAAGTCACTTAGTGTCACTTGTCATGTAGTCAGTAGTGTAATATTCTTTATATTATTTTAAGCGTACTAGGCCTATGATAGGTCTTGGCCATCATTCCTGAATTAATGTATTTAACTTTTCTGCGTCTTCATTAAACTAAAAAACCTTCCTTGAAATTAGTCTTAATTTATTAAACCTACGTGAAACAAAAATTGTTTGGAACCGCTAAACAAAATTCAATAAAATATCATTGGATTCAAAACGAATCCTAAAATAATTTATTTCGCCGGGAACATACAAACGTGATTGATTATAATCGGGTATACAATGTCATGTCGTAACTGCATATTTTAGCATGCTATATATTTTGTTCAATAAAACCATAAAGATTTTCTCTTTGCGAACATCTGCTTCATCGTCTTTAGATCCGAGATAACGATGCTCATCAGAGGGCACCGAGAACTCTGCCAGATGTCCAGGAAGACGACTGCTACTATAGCAACAAAATAACGACTGGCATCTGTCTATTGACTAATCACGTGCAACGCAGTGCAGCACACCAAGGTCAGCTTCCACCTTCTGCACGAGGTTCTCGCTCGCTCCTTGGACACGACTGCCGGGGGACGAGATTCCTGGGAATCACGTGGAGGCCCGGAAATCGATCAGCTTTCACCCAAGAGAACATAGAACATGGGGGCCGTGCGATCAGGTTCGTGTGCCGTTGAATTCGGAAATAAATCGATAACCGGCGTCCTTCATATCGACATCACGTGACCGGCTGCTGGCGATGTTGTCAACAGAAGCTGTACCTGGTTTGAATATTTCAAGAATGTCCCTATGTATACTTTCTATTTCAGTAGCAGGAACCTTTATAGCGCCGTGAATGGCTTCCGTGCAAGCACTATTATAGTCACGCGGTGCTGTTTGGAGTTTGAGTCATCCTCTATAACGCATGCCTATTGTGACAACTTAACATCTGTCAAATCAAAGGAGAAACTGTGCACTGTTAAAGGTGTATAAGAAGTAATCAATAAAACAAATTTTGACCATCTGTTTCTTGAATTCTCGTCTAAATACTAGTATAGACATGATAATTATGCACATTGCTTTCAACGTGAACTGTGTTGTTCAGATGGTATATATACTTATAAACACGATATGTTCGCCTGTTGTATAGCATGCATATATGGTTAATATATAGCGACTTATTATAAGAATAAATCCGGGGTTTCTTAACCCGAAAATAGATATCAAGAGACACTTAGCTGCGGCTTCTATTTCAAGAGACTGTATGAAAGAATTGGCTTCATCGAGGGTATGTCATGAAGTGAACACGATGTCTATGGAGTATGGAGCATACCCATCATCGAAACACAGGTCATTATTGACTACACCTATTTGACGGACAGGGGCGGATTTAAGGGGGGGGGGGGTGCTAACCCGGCTTGCGCCCCCAGAATTAGACAAATTTGTTCAATAAACATGTATTTTGTATTTTGGTGAAATTATGAGCCCCCTCTAAATTGCACTTTGAGCCTTCCCCCCTAACCTGAAAGTCTGGATCCGCCCCTGGACGGAGGTTAAGTGTAGTCTAAATGTAATGGCCGGGGTTTCGAGGTTGAGGGCATAACTCGATTCTACTTTGTTCCACATAGTAATGCGGCGTGTAGAACAGTTCCACATATTAATGCGGCGTGTAGAACATAAATTGCTGCATATTACTGCATGTAAAATAAAAAAAAGACTCATTTCAACATCAGCCGTCCTATGTTATCAGGAACATCAGTGCATATTCGTATGTATAACTTCCGATTTACTTTGATAGTCTGAATAATTATAAATTTGGTATGTTTTAGTATTCACCATGACATCGTGATTCATGACCAGCATCTTGAGAGATGGATCAATGTCCAGATATGGAAATGTTATGACATACAGCGGTGGATACATCGGAGACTTTAGTATGCTGGTCGTACGACGGCGTGGCCGAGGATAGACCATGCGGGCCCGCACCAGGAAGTCGTGGTGTTGCTTCACCAGGAAGTTGTCGCGCTGCTTCAGGATTATGATGTGGGCTTGGTAATGGTTTTAGGAATGTCATACACGACAAGAAGCTCTCCACATCTGGGTAGGCAGCATAAGGGCGACTCGCAACCGGAACGACATCATCATCATATTTGTTCCGTCCATCCTCTGAAACGATGGTCATTGCCATGCAATGATCGTGCATGTAGTCGAGGCAAACGTCATTTCCTGTTATAGTAAAAGGTAAAAACATGGCGTATGGACTGATTTAGGTCAGAGTTTAGAGGAGGTCGGGTGGAGGTCGGGTGCCTCGTTAATGTAGGCAGATGGTTTCTGATTTCGATGATGGTTGTCATAATCAACAGGATATCTCTTCCAGAGGGCCTATTCTCGAATTGTTCTTACGAACTTCTTAGCCTAAGAACAGTTCGTAGCCATACTATAAGAATGGTTAAGAACTGTTCTTAGGCTAAGCGGTTCATAAGAACGGTTCGAGAATAAGCCGACATATATTCTATACTAAACCTTTTCTCTAACCTTAGCTTCAAAACTTTAAGAATAGTGTCTGAAAACTTTAACAATAATGGTTTATAGTAATAAATGATATACATGTACCAATAACAAACTAGAATATTTACTCTAGTTTTACCATTTAAATTGTTCATTTAGGGCTGGTAATATTTCTTAGCTCGCCCTGTACGTACGTCTTGTCACCTAGGATCACCAGGCCGAGTTCACATCTTGCCTTGTGGTCACCGACGCTCCCTGTCCTCGTCGAGCTAGCCTCCTATGGGTGTCCTTGACCTTGATATCTAGTCCGCGAGCGTCAGCCGGATTCTAGCGTCTAGCCGGATACGTGTGGGTTTGGTTCAAGAAGAATGGCGGCCGTTTCTTCAGATTCCTGACCGTTCGTCTAATAAGTGTGGTACATGCAATCTACGACGCTAGATGGTCAACGGTTACGACGTAATTTTAGAAACTTGTGATTTCCCTCTACATACCATGGGGCCTATTCTAGAAACCTTCTTACTAGCGTACGACGATCTTAACGATTCTTATAGCATGGCTACGAACTGTTCTTAGCCTAAGAAGTTCGTACGTATTTTTCGGGAATAGGCCCACATATTGGCATCACCGCAACGACGTAAACTCCATCACAACTATATCCCCCACTGTTGATTGCTTGGTTATTCTGATAGAGCTGTCATACATATAATGTTGTTACATTTACGAGATTTTCAGATTATAATGCATAAACCAATTTCCGGCTTCATTCGAGTATCGTCAAGTATGTATACGCGTGCGCACGAACTCTCGATACGTATACTCTTCTCATTATTACGCTAGGATACGTTAGCCCCAGGACATACTATAATTAATGCTACTTGATATAGTTGTTGCTACGAAATTAATACTCCGGAGCCATTGGGTGTATTTGATAGGTATCACAATTATCCTCGGCCCGTATTCTCGAAATTTCGTAATGTCCTAAGAAGTTCGTAAGTAGTAAGAATGTTCCTAACTGGGTGTCTGCTTATGTTAATTATTGAAGAGATAGTTTCTCACTAAGAAGTTCTTAGCTAAGAAGCAATATGGAAGCAATAGTGTACGACTTGTACCACATCCTGGTACCACGAGTACGAATACTGGCTTCTTAGCAAGGACCTTAGCTGTACACACGGTTTTGTCCGAGATCAGGAAGTACGAATTCATGCACAACTCGAAGTTTTGTTCACAAATCGCCACATACAATTTGAGCTTCCACATGAGCTCGTACTCAAAAGGTTTCGTAATCTTGGTGTCTTGTTTATCTTGAGTTTTGTTACTAAAGTTTTCCACAGCACTGTGAAAGGTGTATATTCTGAACAAATATCGATATGTGTTTAAACAAGCGTGCGACTTAAATAACTTTAAATAAATTAAAGCATAGTTACAATAGAAGTGACAACATGCACGTAAATATTGTTAAAATATATAAACATTTAATCAACATTTTACAATATAAAGATACACAAAACTAGTAAACGAAATTATCACATAAACAAAGCGTATACACTGATAAGAAAGTATATCAATACATACTTGTAACTCAATGAGAAACGTCAAATAAAATACTGGAATGATGTATATCATAAATAAATACTAGTAATATATTATTGAGACAAACGAGGGATGATCGAGGTCGTGTAAAATGACGAGATTTGAGCATTCAATGTAATATATATTATTCATAAATACTGTTGCTTATATAAATACACGTATCACTGTATCTGGCAGACTTCTGACTTTTGATTAGGCGTGGGGTGTAGGACACTCATATCTGACATCAACATTCTGTGTATTGCACGTTCATTGCACTTCCGGTTCACGTTAGCGTTCATTGCACATTGCGCCCAGTGAGTATTCTAGTATACCTTCTAATGATTACGTTCATAATACACACCGTTAAGGTCCTTTCACACCATAGGCGATTATCGTTCTGGAATAGAATCTTATCATTTATATATATATATAAATATAAGCTTTCACACCAAAAACGAAATTCGAAGCGACACATTTCGATAGAATCCTTTGTTGTCGTGGCGATAAATCGCTCGCCTCTGGTGTGTACGGGCTATAAGACTCCTCATACGCTGTGTCACATTTTCTACAAGAGATCATTTTGGCAACAACTACAAACTAGTTGTGGACGTATTAAAATACTTGACTGGGGCATTCCCCAGAATTCGTGACTCATACTATAATAATAATGGCATAAATAGAATATATAATATTCAAAGTTCTGTCATCTTAATACTGTACTTGTACAAATGCTTCTTCTTCTTGGCTCTAGCGTTCTGAAACCAAACCTGTGTCACCTTCTTACTGAGCCCTGTCAACAGGGCAATGTTTTCTAGTTCTTTAGTGCTCGGGCTGTTATTATCGTCGAACATGTTGGACAAGATTCGCGTCTGCTCCTCGGTGAAGACGGTCCTCGGGCGTTTGGACTTGTCTCCGTCTGGGTCTGCTAAACTGGCTGGCGCAGCGCTCACCGTTTGCGCAATGACGTTGATGTTTCCGAAGTTTCCGTTGAACAGGTCACTTAGATGACTCTTGCACTTGAGTTTGTTTCCGTGAATAAGGAACTCTTCTCCCGTTGAGAACTGGTGTTGGCAGATATCACACGCAAGGCACTCAAGATGGTACACGCAGCCGTGCGAGCGTCGAACCCAGTCGTCGGGCATTATAGGTTCCTGGCACTTCTTGCAAGACGCCGCACATTCTCTGACGTAATCTTCACGACAGTACACGTCATCGTTGTCGATGAAACACGACGACTGTTCGGCGAGCGATGTCAGGCAGATACAGCACTGTAAACACTGCACGTGCCAAGCGTGCCCGCGCACGCGCAGATATATATGGTCCAAAATGTCACCGCCGCATCTGTAGCACGAGAGAGCGTTGTTGTTGGGGTTGCTGGCCACAGAAGGCAGACTGTCCATGCTATCTTCCCGGAAACCATAGTCGCAGTATCGGTTATACGGACTAGGAGTCAGTAGTTCCAAGTCCGTGTCTGACATATCGATTTCTTCAAACGCAGGAACCGCCAAAGTACATACACACAACGTGGAATACCGGCGACGTGATGATCAGTGTTGTGAAGCAGCGTCGTTCTCCGCGAACACAAACCTACATGCAGAAATGGCCAGCCGGGTCTCCCGTGCAATGGCAGCTGCTCCAAGTCCCTCTCATGCACTAGCGCTCTCAAGGCTATCTTTTATCAATATTCTGTGCAAATCTCTGCTGAGTTCTCTCTCAGTCTCCCTCTCCCTCTCTCTTGCCGTACAGGGGTTACGTTCGCAAACTCGTGCCGCAAGCCCACTGGCGTGCTCGTCCAATCGGCGTCGCGTATCAATTATTTAGCGGCCTGTGATTGGCTGATTGGGAGGCAGGAGCTGGACACAAAGAACTACGTGAACCGTGTCCGAACCCGGATGTCTTTGTTCCTCCACCCGAGCCAAGCCCCGGAGTGTTATCAACGGCGCGTGTCACAATACTTCATACTAGCACAGGGCTCCGTCATATACCCAGCCCCCAGGCAGCGACAGCGTTCATTAAACCACTTTCACACTTTTCCCAAATAAATTCATTTCTTTATTAACAATAACAACAAATAATTCAAGTTTTATTATTTTCTATTATCTGTGTTGTCGTAAATACTTACTTTGGATATGATTTGTAAGTGGAAAAGATGATGGTGATATAGTAATATTATCTGAATTTCCAAGTATGTACCTCGACTGTCTGGCGGTTCCAAGACATCTAGGTCTTGATCGATCCCTGGCGACGTGGAGATGTTACTAAGGCTTGCGCCTCTCCCCCCCCCCCCTTTCTTCCACTCACCACTTTCCATTTCTCCTCCCCTTGCCCACGAGCCCCTCCCGCGGGGTGTACATTGATTTTTCTTCCCGTCTCTCTCTCTCTCTCTCGCTCTCGCTCTCTCACTCCCTCCTCTCCGCTTTATATCTCTCATTTCTATCTCTCCCTCGTTCTCTTTCTCCCCTCTCTCTTTCTCTCCCTCTCTCTCTTTCTCACCATCAACACTTGCGACCTAGAATATTACGCAGTTCTGATATTCTTGCATAATAGAACACGCGCGCAGATTCAATGGGAGACTGTGAAACCATAGATTGGCCGTATGGCCCATCCAATGTCTAGCCCGAGTTTATAAAGAATCCATTAAGACATTACGTAACCAAAACACAATTGTTGCCTTGTACTAGTATTACATATTACATCGACCTGAAAGGATACATACTCACATCAAGTAATAAATTACCATATAGATATATATAGATAGATATAAGTGAAAATAAACAACTTCAAGCTCTCGACCTATATTTATACATACTCATTCATGTACATACAAGCGTATACTTATATTTGTTTTAATAAGTCCGGTTATGATTAAATGTCTTTTAAAGAAATTCACGTACACAGTCTCAGAGAACATGTGGAATTAAACACAGAATCTTAGAGGTAGAGGCCCGAACATATGCACACGACATATGCACACGATATATCGCGTGATACGAATATAGTTTTGTTAAATTATTAAAGTTAAGAATGCAGACTATACAAATACTGATATAATTAGATATAACTGATTATATTGTCGCATTTAATTCGACGTCAAGACACACTGCGGCAGTTGGATTAATACATGACTATATTTATATTAGAGTACCGGTATGCTAAATGGAACAAAACGGTTTTAATTGAGAACTCACGAGGCTTATATTTACAGTATAGTACAGACATGCGAGATTTCCATTCTATAAAAGCATAGATCGAGGACTTCCGCTCTCAGTTGGAATCGAGCGGAAACGGAGCAGAAGGCGAATTGAGCATGCGCGTGCTGAATCAAGTTTCCGTTCTGTTAAGGCAGCACATTTTAGTTGTACTTTCTATGCGTGTTAATTAATTAAATGCGGTCCAATGATAATAATTATAGCTTTCCTATTTTGGCATACACATTGGTCTAGGGCCTGTATTCCAATTCATTTTATTTTAGGAGGAAATAATAGATTATATTTAATTTGCAACATTTTATAACTTTTTATCCTTGTAGGCCTACTTGTAGGAAATAATAGATTATATTTAATTTGCAATATATTATAACTTTTATCCTTTGTAGGCCTACTTGTTAAAGATGGACGGCATAACGGTCTTCTAGGGCGGTATAGTATAGGATTCCACGCGACTTATGTTTACAAATGAAAACCAAATTTAATTTAACCCACCTGTTGGCACGTCGCAAGAACAGGTTACCTAACTTTGATTGTACTTATATTACCTCATAGAGCCAAGTTCAAGTAAAAGCAATGGGTCTAAAACTGGATTCTGTCTCCTTTCAAAGAACAACCGCAGCGCAGTACGTGTTGAGCATGTACCCAGGTGCTCGCTCACCACTATTTCTGTGAAAAAATCAATACCTTTTAGCTTCATCCCCCCATTTCACCCACACCCCGACCCCCTTGGTCCTGCCTGCCCCCTAGTGTCCAGTGTGGACATCTGTCACGTGATGGGACAATGCGTCCGTACACCTAACTATCCTAAATTAGACTGGACACGTCGAAACATCTGCGCATGCGTATGAAAGGGACCACATCTGTTCTTGTCGGCACGCGACAAAGGCACTATAAGATATGACAGTGTTCCTCATTAGTAGGTTTATATAGCTCCGATTTCGACAAATGGGGTAGTTGTAAATGTTATTACATTGGGTTGGTGCATGCTGTTTGAAAGGCTGAATCCACACGTATAAATAAGCACCGGTAACTAATTTTGCAAAGTAGGCTACTGATTGTCAATTTGTGTGATATTTAGTATATTTTTGTTTTAAAGTAGCATAAGTATGGTTGTGTATTTACTAAGCATTGTCACAATGGCAATGCATAAATGAATGGTTCAAAACGATTTTTATATAGTCTGAATGCGAGACATTCAGAAAAGGGTATCCAGTGCGCCCTAGACTGTATAGTGCGATCATTATAAACAATTAAGGGTTGTTGGGTAACCAAGCGTGTCTTCTGAACTGGACTGAATTGATATGAACTTCAGGGTGAAACGTGACAGATAAAGATAATGCACATTAGTATGTCCCCCGTAGTTTGATGAAGTTCATTAAAATATATAATATAGTATATTAAATTTATATTTTCAATGTTAGTGACGATGTGAATATTTGATTGATGACGTTAACATTGATATACTACACTATTATTGAGTCACATAATATATATTATGTTGGGCAAATTGGAATGTCATTCGTAATTTGTTTGCGTTTCATTATGTTGATAATTAGGTGATGTGTACGATATCTTGCTGGGATTACTCCGTAGTTCTCACATCCGGTGGTAGCGAGCGCAATACCATTGGTAGAACGTTGGACTTCGGAGCCAAAGGCCCCGGATGCAAATCTCGTCCGGGGAGCTCGGCATCAATGCTAAGGAAAGTTACCTTTCTGACGCAAGATATTGATGGGATGAGCTGTCTGTAGACTGTAGTGGCAATGCAGCGCAACGGATGTTGCGGGTTGCCTCTAGCCCTAAACTGTCAAGTCGTGATGTAAGTGAAATTATTTTGAACGCGACTCTAAACCCCCATTTTTTTTTTTTAAACAGTGCCAGCCGATACTCGCATTCAGCGCTATTGATGTTATGGGTTTCCTCCTGCCCTAAAATTGTTAAGCCGTTTGAGTGAAGGAATATTGAACGCGGCTCTAAACCCCAATTCAAAATATGTCACAGCTGTAAGTGTAGGTGACAAAACGACAGAAAGAACTAACAAGCCGATCAAAAGTTATCACAATATATATATATATATATATAAATATATATATATATGAATGATATATATGTGTGTGTGTATACGAAGCGTAATTGTACCAATTCACCACACACACACACACACACGCACACACACACGCGCGCGCACGCGCACACACACACACACTTTTTTTTGCGAAAATATGCCTTGGACCAAAACCGTTTTCATTAAGAACACTAACAACCGGACATGTCAGATTCCTGTTAGGTTCCAATCACACTACACGGGACTTTCATTTAAAACCATTCACGGAGGTCATCCGGCTGGAAATTGAGTGGAAATTGAAGTAGGTGAAATTATGGTAAAGAAACTATATTTAGAGTAGGGATTTGTTCAAAAATGCATTAAATATATTTATCCCAATTGATGTTTTGTCAACTGATGTTCTGTGTTATGAGGTATTATTTGTTGGGGTTTTGTCTCATTGGTACTTTGCCCTGAAACGATGTACATGTATATAATTAGCCGGATGTGAACTAAGATGGTCTGCAAGTGGAGCGAATTCTATTTATTCTATTCTATTCTATTTACCCAGTTTACTGATTTTGGTGATAAGCGTGTAGGGGAAATGTGCATGATTGTTGTCTTTTTACGTACCTTACGTTGCCTCACGATTTATTACCCGTGAACCATGCTGAACAACATAATTAAGGGTTGAACTCAGGTTC
>JAUTBZ010167884.1:0-10529 GCA_032361785.1 Lepetodrilus galriftensis | reverse complement strand
TCAGTTAACAAGATGACCAATTTAACACGGGGGCAGATAGGGTGTGCTAAATTGCGGATTCCTCTGTCATGGCTATTTTTAGGGCATGTCTGGTTGCCTCCAGCATGGAGAGGGTTAAGCAACATTTCAAAATCCATTTTTTTCATTTATGTCTTCCAGATACCACTAATATATTGTGATGCAGTAATTGAAAGTATTTTTGTTTTAGGTGTTTGAAGGCACATCAGGTATTGACGCCAAACACACAACATGTGAATTCACTGGTGACATCCTGAGAATGCCCGTCTCAGAGGACATGTTGGGTAAGAATTTATAACCTCTTTAATTTTATTTTTTTAACTTATTATTTTATTTATCTGAAAAGAATTGATTTTTTTTGGGGTCAAACTTGCTAAATCTTCTACTGACTAATTTAACCTATGCACAATTTTACAATTTGTTGCTTAAAAGTTGGCATTTTTATTTTACAGTAATGTTTGTTGTCACAGAAAACAAATCTCTGTCTTTTTCACTTTTAGAAAAGAAAAATATTGCAAGAACTAAATGTCAGATTTGTTGTTTGAGATATCGTTGAACATAAATAAAATTACCATTTACTGCATTTATTGTTGTGTATGAGTTAAAGATTTCTACTTTGATGTATAGCAAAAACAATAACTCACTCAAACAATAATTACATTTGCAGCATGCAAAATTTCAAACTTAAAATAGTCAACTTTCTACATTTTGTATGTGGTGAATGTACTTTTCAAATTAAAATTGACAATGTCAAGTAAGAGTGTTGCGTTTCTTTGCAGGTCGTATTTTCAACGGATCAGGCAAACCTATTGACAATGGTCCTCCCGTTTTGGCGGAGGATTTCTTGGACATCCAAGGTTTGTACAGTGTCTGTAGAAGTGCATGTAGACTTACCTCTGTACAGTAGAACTAGGTTTTTCCAATACTCCAACATTAGCCATTTTCTATTTATTAATTATTGTTGCCATTGCATATGGGTGAAAGATTTCAGCTATAACATTAAGCAACACATCGTTCAGTTGTTATTATCAGCAACAAATTATTCAATTATTATTATTATTATTGTCATCACATATGGGTGAAAGATTCCCGCTATGAATGTTAAGGAATAAATAATTCGTTATTTATTATTATTATTATGGTCACACAGGTCAGCCAATCAACCCATGGTCTCGGATCTACCCTGAGGAGATGATTCAGACCGGAATCTCCGCCATCGACACGATGAACAGTATTGCTCGTGGACAGAAGATCCCAATCTTCTCCGCTGCGGGTCTCCCCCACAATGAAGTACGTCATCCATCCATCCACTAAGTGCTACATGTGTCATAGGTTTACTGCAACACTAAGTGCTACTTGTGTCATAGAATTTTATGATTGACAGCATTCCATAAAATGAACACCCTTTTTAAAACAATCATTTTTACACTATGCCAGTAGGCTTTTGAAAATGTTAACAGTATAGTTATATGTTTGATTGATGTAACAAATATTTGTTGCTATGTTACAGATTGCTGCTCAGATTTGTAGACAGGGTGGTCTGGTCAAGGTGCCAGGCAAGAGCGTGCTCGACGACCACGAGGACAACTTCGCCATTGTCTTCGCAGCCATGGGTGTAAGTCTGGCCAAATTCTACAATCAGATTTTCATGAAACTACACATAGATTTAGGGCTTGTTCCAAGTGTTTTCGTCACAAATTGGTGGTATATTCGTGCAGACGTTAATCTCCATAATCACTCACCTCAAGGTAGTTTATTTATTATTCTTGGTCCGACAGTGTGAGCCAGTTCTGGCAGGTTAACTGCAACATTCAGCGCTACGGATGTTGTGGGCTTCTTCCTGCCCTAAACGGACGAGCTGTGATATTAGTGAAAGAATCTTGAAAGCAGCTCTAACCCCAATTAAATAAATAAATACTACAAAAAAGAAGTTAATTTGGGGGTGGGTTGTAGCACAGTGGAATGTTTTGGTATTCGGAGCCAATGATTCCATGTTCGAATCCCAGTATCAATGTTCACAGAAGTAATACTTTTCAAAAGAAATAATGATAATATGTGTTATCTGTACTGTTGCAAGTGTCGGCAAGTACTCAGGTTTACTGCAATACATGTGTATGTAAATGGACAAGCCAGATATGAGCAAAATAATCTTAAAAGCTGGTTCCACGCCTCAACAAGCAAACAAACAAAAGTAATTTCATACCAGTCATTATCCTTTTAAAATTTGTTAATGTTCTTTAATTAATTTTGTTATCAAATCTAAACTGTTGGGGTTTTTCTTATTGCAGGTAAACAGAGAAACTGCTAGATTCTTCAAGCACGACTTTGAGGAGAATGGTTCTATGGAGAATGTGTCCCTGTTCTTGAACTTGGCCAATGACCCCACGTAAGTTTGTTTCCTGAATTTATTTGTTTTCCTGTCTGTTGAACTGATCAAGCCCCAAGATTTTGAATTTTCGTATGTTTTCATGCTCAACTCAAAGTTTTGTTCACAAATCCCAATATTAAGTTGAAGCTTGAGCATCAAATCATATTCAAAGGGTTTGGTAATCTCGGGGCCAGGTTTTGCAATAATACTCCAGTTTCTCTTGTTTATTGCAGCAAAAAACACTGGAATATTGTTGGAAAATGTAACTAATAAGTCATTCATGCTGTTTTCGTATTATAACTTTTCAGAATTTAGCTTATGATCGCACTGTGTATCACCCGATTAGTTCACACAATTTGCATTGTAAATTTTACTGAATTGAGCATATTATGAATGCCTTGTTTCTCCCAAACAGTTTGTACGATTAGCATTGTTTATTTTATATTTTTTAGAATTGAGCATCTAAACGTACCTTGTATCACACTGAGAGATCATATAATATTAATGTTGTTATTTTCCAGAATTGAGCGTATCATCACGCCGCGTATCGCCCTGACTGTGGCCGAGTTCTTGGCGTATCAGTGTGAGAAGCACGTACTGGTCATCCTCACAGACATGAGTTCATACGCTGAGGCCTTGAGAGAGGTACGGCCAAAATATATAATAGGCGTGTTTCCGGTAATGTTAATTTTCAAAATAGGGTAGGATGAGTGGTAGTCCAATGGTAGAATGTTGGGACGTATGTTAGTAAAGGCATTATTTCACTCATTGGATTCTTATTCCGAATATATTCCCACGTTACTTTTGTCTGCTGTAGGTCTCGGCTGCCAGAGAGGAGGTGCCCGGACGTCGTGGTTTCCCCGGTTACATGTACACAGATTTGGCGACAATCTACGAGCGTGCCGGTCGTGTTGAGGGAAGGAATGGCTCCATCACGCAGATCCCCATCTTGACCATGCCCAACGACGGTACGTCCAGTAGGCCGTTTGCTCATATTCCGTCCTAACGGAGCAGATTCACCTTTCCCTCCTATTCTCTCTCAACAAAGCACATTTTCTAGACACACTCCGTTCAAGTACTCTGTCGCAGATGGCCATGTTTTCTCCAGACACAGGCACAACAATAACGATATTTTAATAGTGTGACTGCTTTGGCGAAACTAAATTCCAAACATTTTTCTTGTTATCATTATCGGACTTGGTGTGAGTGCAACAATGTTGATAAAGAAACATCTTGGATGACATTTTGTGTTTTGTCTACTTCCAGATATTACCCACCCTATCCCTGACTTGACAGGCTACATCACTGAAGGTCAGATATACGTCGACAGACAACTCCATAACAGACAGGTAATTTAAATTACACTTATTTGGTCATCTTTCAGTTTCTACATGTTCATATCCTAGCATAGGTATCATCAATTTCAATGTATATTTCAACAAGTCGTCAATTTCGAGTTGTCAGTTACTTACAGATGCGGTGCACTTGTTTTTCAGATCTACCCCCCTGTCAACGTCCTGCCATCACTGTCCAGACTGATGAAGTCTGCCATTGGCGAGGGAATGACAAGGGAAGACCACTCTGATGTGTCAAATCAGCTGGTAAGTAAAATTAGACACTAGAGCCCTGTGCATGTGATCAAAACACTCGAAAACAACTTGTTTTAAGTCAATGAAAATTATATTCATGCAGGTTTTTTGTTTGTTATTATAAATAAGCCACTTATTTTTCTTTTGAATATTCCTTGTCAGATAAAAAAAATTAACTGAGAGTAATTCAAATATTTGTTCTCACAAAACTGAAGTTTGAGTTTGGACATGAAATTGTATATTCAAAAAAGAATTTGCCACCACAAGACCAAATCACTATAAAAAATATTAATATTATTATTATTATTATTATTATTAATTTGTATCATTATTATTATGTATTATTATTATTGTTGTTAAATTATTATTGTTACTACATTATCATTATTATTATTATTATTATCATTGATACTGTTCATTCTAAACATGTTGCGTGTTTCAGTATGCATGCTACGCTATCGGCAAGGACGTGCAGGCGATGAAGGCCGTGGTAGGAGAGGAAGCTCTGTCACCTGAAGATCTCCTGTATCTAGAGTTCCTCACCAAGTTCGAGAAGAACTTCATCTCACAAGGTAAACATCTTATTTACTCAAACACAAGTCGAGCCATGAAATCTACAGCATTTATGAGAATGGTTATTTTTTAAGATTTTAATCTGTATTGAAATGAATGCTGAACAGATATTTTGGGATACATTTGACTCAAAACATGTTTGTTTTTTATATTTTATTATTTTTATTATTGTTATTATTTTATTATTTACTTTTTATTATTGTACTACTTCCTTTTTTTTAAATATAAAATTATAAATATATCTTCACTGCTTTATTTCTGCCATTTCAGGGCATTATGAAAACAGAACAATTTTCGAATCTCTGGACATCGGCTGGCAGTTGCTACGAATCTTCCCCAAGGAGATGTTGAAGCGTATCCCCCAGAGTACGTTAGCCAAGTACTACCCCAGGGACGCTGCACGCGGACAGGGAGGGGCCGCCAAAGACCAAGTGACATCATTGTAATATAACATTCTAATCACAATGTATAGAGAAATAGTAACGGTCTAGACATTCCAGTTATGGAACGAAAAAAGACAACATTTAAAAACTTTTTTTTTTTAGAAAGACAGTATTGTCACAAATATGCTAGTTTCTCCGAAACAGGAATGTAGGAAAGTCAGAAAGGAGAAAGTCAAGAAGTAGTTCATGGAGTTGGATTCATTTGAGGATTTTAGTCATGAAAAATAATCATTGGAACTTTGATAAGATGGATGACTATGTTAACCTTCATTATTCAAAAAGCCAAGAATTTATTTTCAACCATGTCAGGAATTGTATTGTTCCACCACGATCAATCGTCTAGTCTATTTTGAGCAATCCTGTCAGCTTGTGGACACTTACCGTGAGCATTTACTTTTGAATCTGCAATTTCCAAATTATTTCCATCAATCCGCTTGTCTTAGCTCAAAATAGTCTTGGCTTGCACGACCGGTACATTTTCTTCAATCCACCGATGGCCTGTATTGCCAACCTGATTGTTACTTCAAATTAGCTAATGTACATTGTCCGTACACACCAGTGTCATAATAGATCAGTTAGTATATTTGTGTACTAAGGAATCGTAGATAGCATGATTTTTGAAAGAGTATTTCTTATTGCAAGGTAATATCAGGGGCCGTATGTGCTCATATTGTAGATCGATATAAATGTTGTAATATTGTGCAGAGACTTAGGTGTAGAACTTGCAAGAATTGTTTTAATATATCATTATAATATAGACTTGGAAAGGTTGTCATAATAATATATAATGTCTACACAATGTTACACTATTAGTAATATATGTAAATTTAGTTGAATTTTAGATGAGAACATTATTTAAAATAGTGCTATTCATCTCAGTGTTGATCATAGTTTACAGTATAATGTTTCTATTTTTTAAAACATCATGGAATAGTCCAATTATATTTGCAAAAATCTTGCTTAATTTTTCTTAATTTTAAGAACATTTTGTAATAAATGAACACAATTTTTGTCAGTATCATGGTAATAAAGCTGCCATTCACCAGTAACATCACGGCCATATTAATTAAATGCTCCAGTGAAATTTAACATTGTCTGATCTCTTTTTTTTTTAAATAAATCATAATTAATTATTTATCAATATATACATACAACATACAGTAAGCGGATAATGTGCTAATTACCATCTGTAAATCATTATTTGTTTAAAACCATTTTATGTTTACTATCTCTGTTTTCCATGTTCTACTTGAATGTTCTTTACTTTCCTCTTACGGTAATGTTTTCTGAAATTATATCGTATATATCATTGTGAATTTATTTTCTGTATATTTGATTAACCTTTATACTTTCTTTGATTCATCTATACGTTCTTTGATTCATCTTTATGAATTTACCCAGTCCCATAAATGTGTTGTATATTTCAATATGTACATTTCATATATTCACTTTAACCAGGAATATATATTATATATGGCATATAACTAATAGTACATCTAAGAGTTCATGACAGTGATAAACTAGTCATTTTAGTCCTAACTCATGTCTCAAAGAACAAAAACCACTAGTGAAATTTCATCAGATTCGTTACGTTTCTGTTTGTTTCGTTGGCCGATAACATTCCATGATCTGAACATGCTCTGGGACTGTCAAATGTCAATCATTACTAGGACAGGAAACTGACAGGCCGTAGCCATGGTAACAACTTGCTGTAACCATGGTGATAACATCTTGTAACCAAGGTAATAGCATGTAACCATGGTAATGACTTGGTGTAACCATGGTAATAACATCTTGTAACCAAGGTAATAGCATGATGTAACCATGGCAATAAATCTTGTAACCATGGTAATAACATCTGGTAAATATTTCATTTTGGAAACTGGTAATATCATTTTGTAATCATGGTAACTTGCTGTAGCTATGGTAATAACATGCTGGTAATCACATCTGGTAAATATTCCCATTTTGTTTTGTGCGTGAAAGTCTTACTGCATATCATTATGTATCAAGCTACATTGTATGCATGTTCAGTATATTTGGTTACACACAAAAAGTACCATTTGAAATGTGTCCGTTGCTCATGTGAAGAGTCGAATGATTTGGTATGGTCGTCATTTCATCAGAAACCTATAAATACTAACAATTGTTATATTCACTGTATAGTTATTGCTTTTTGTATATTTCATTGCAGTTGTATAGCTTCAGGTGTGAGAGTTGATTTTATATTGTAATTTGTATGTCATCATTCATCAACAATAGTGTCCTATCTTAACATGATATACAATTTGTTAGACTAATTTATATTTTAACTATAATTGGAGCTTTCATGGTTAATTAATAATTTATTATATAAATTTGAGAGAGAAAATGTAATCATTAAGTACATGTATCACACTTATATTTCTATTTTATAATTATCTAACTAACATTAAGTTTGATTATACATAGATGTGAAAATCAAATGAATCGCAGTGAAACAATGATCCAATCAGGGGGGAAATTGCACATCATTTCATTACCGCTTGGCAGAGTATGTATCGGCACCTAGTGAGTAGGAGAGCAACTAGGGGGAGACAACAAGAGATTTCACTGTGATATATCTGTATATTGGATGTAGAGTTAGGGCCTGTTAAAGGCTTCTCATCAAAAGGCTGTGTGTAGATATAGATCTTATATAGTGTCAATGTACATAGATGATATATTATTGCTGTAGTCATCAAATTGGAGATGACAATTTATATATGTGAAATAAACATGGGAATATTTGGAGTAGTGTTTACGTATTTAATTGATGAAAATAATTATTCCACAATGTATGAATTAACCAAGGTGTGAAATATGTCATACTAGTTCTTTGTGGAATTGCGTTACTTCGCTACATATTTAGTGGGATTTAGTAGGAATTTTTTTATTATATATTATATATGTAAGAGACATGTTGGAAGCTTTATACATCTATTCAGGATTATGGATTGTGGAAACATCTACTGAAATTTATCTATGCCAAAGACAACTCTACGTTTTACCATTACTGAGTTTTTCTTTCCTAGAGATTAACCATTGTCAGTGGTAACAATAACTGCACTGAGATCGTGTGTAATCAATTAATGTCCTAATTATAAATAGCTGACCTAAATTCACATCGCTACTGTACTCGTTATCCCGGCAAGACATATCGGTCAAAAGAATGACCAGAACTAATTTTGTTTCGTCAAAGTTAGTTTATCATAAAATTGAATTTCACGTCTAGTGCATCTTGTAGGTAGACTTGTTGCAGATTTGTGTACAAATTGTCGATTTGGTCGATTGCTCAACTTGTGGGCAGTGTATAGATCAAGTACTTAGACTGTAGCCAGATCACTATGTATATGAGATATATGTCTGTCAGGTGTATACAGAAGTACTTCAAATAAAATCATTGCATACACAAAATGTGTTTTGTTTATATGTACAAAATTGACTTTAGACTGTAAGACAATCTTGCGGAAATTGCAGATGACGTCAGAATTATGAGCATCTGTTGCATTCCATCGGAAGACCACTCAGAAGACAGTCCGTGGTGACATCAGTCTGCCTTCACCTCTGCACGAGTATGCATATTGTTGTTTTTGTGCAAACAAACATAGCAATTACTGCATAATATGAGGTCCCAGCTTGGGCAATTTCAACGTCAGGTTGTCGCCCGTGTCAAGTGAAATGTTGCATTTTTAAGTGTTTTTCTTTCACTTAGGAGTTATTTAATAACCATGGTAATTGTGAACTGCACGATACACATGTTTTACAAAACATACACACAATTCATAATAAAGGCATTTGTAACGAAAATAATTGCAATAATATTGTATTTTTCAACAATTATGATTCACCTGATCACAAGCAATATCTCTAGAGAAACATTGGTATAACATTGACTCGGGCATTTCGATTTTGGCATATTTCAATCGGTGTACTATTATAAAGCGTTAGGGCCTGGAATAAAACTAAGGTTTTATGTATATTTTAGTGTTGCTTCAAATCTGCGAAGAGAAGTGTTCATAAAATCTTCAATAACTTGCCATAAGATATGGTCCATTTTCCATCTAGTATCGGGGAGATCTAGATAGCACTTTTCATTTTTTAGTTTTATCATTTCTCATGTTATACATGCAGTTTGTCATCTAATGTGTTAGACATGTTGTACCACATATATTGCGTGGCTATAAATGGTTATAGTAAACAAGTAACGGTATCTGACATACCAAGAATATCTTGAACAAACAAAGAGAAATGAAATTATGAAAAAAAGATTTGTTTTTCTTTTTGTTTGGTCGTGTCCGGCGAAGTCAGTCCACTGGATCAAACGTCCACAGGTACGTCCAATGCGTGTAACCATTATCCTGTCGACTTTACAAAATATAATAAGTACATGTAAGCAGCTGGTAAGGATAACAAGTGGGATCAGACTCATAACCTTGCCTTGTACAGCTTTCATCCATCAACTAAGTTCGATAACTCTCCCTTCCGCCAAAAACACATATCAATGCCATAAATCGATATTTAGACTTATTCAAAGCAAGTTATTCGTCAAGATATAAACAATTACAAGATATAAATATTAAATGCAGTTTTTAATATTAATGTCTTCATAAATGGATATAATTTTTAAATACGTAAAACTAAAATAGGCCTATATTTCCTTAACGGCGTGCACTATAAAATATGGCGGACAGACGTGATCGATGACAGCCGTTTGTTAAAATATAATATTTTCTACTATTTGTATATAAATACATTATTTTCAATGTATAGATTCTTGTCGCTAACAGGTAATACACGTCGGCGTTAATAATTGGTTATTGTTTACACAATATACGGACGTTATTGATCTGTTTCAGTGTTTGTCAAATTAGCAAACATCAATATTACAATAACTTATAAAGTTACCAAGTTACAAGTAAAGTATGTTGGCAAAGAAGCTAAAATATTTGAAGAGGCTTGGACTGGAATCAGGTGATGGGAGAGACGCAAGAAAAAACCCAGAAGATCAAACACCTGTTGGAGATCTTGATAACTTACTTGCCATGTGAGTTGCCTAACGACTTCCATGATCATCAAATCTATCAAATTTAACCCTCTCCCTGCTGGATTAGGCACATATATTGCTCCTTAGGGATTCTCCAGTTGCATGCCTTAAAGGCATAAGGATGATTGTTTTTTAATAAATATAAGCAATAAAGAAAGTATCTGTATATCATTGTGTTCTACCTCTAAAAATAGGTTAACCATTCAGTGTTTGAAATAATGAAAATAATGAGGGGGTCATTATCCATAGGCCCAATGTTAAAGGCATAATATCACAGTTGATAGACCTGGATAATGGACAAACGAATTTCGAGCTGATACTAATTTGCGCTTGATTTATTGTTATTTAGTGATGTACTTGATCCCCAACACTCGATAATTACAAAAATAATCATACTTTATATGAAATAGGGGAACGTTCCGCTATATATCTTGTCTTTGAAGCATCAACTGAAATATGAATGATTTGCGAGA
>JAUTBZ010167883.1:0-24127 GCA_032361785.1 Lepetodrilus galriftensis | reverse complement strand
CTACCAGCATCTTTATTCACACCTGCTTCTTCTGTATCCGTAACACCATCATTATCAGAATCCAAATCAAGGTAATTAGGTTTTCCATCACCATCAACATCAGCTCTGGTTTCAATAACATCAGGTATTAAATCACCATCACTATCAATATCTATAGCATCTGGCTTTGCATCACTATCATGATTATCTGGCCTTGCTACATTATCAATTCCATCATTAGTGCTATCAAAGCCCCTCGTATAATCAACATCAAACACATCATCAATACCATCATGATCAGCATCTACACCCAATGCACCAGCTTCTACACCATCACCAATATTGTCTTTATCCATATCAGGATCAAGAGGATCAAATGAGAATTTCTTTTCGAGGGTATTACTCAAACCATCTCTATCAGAATCATTATGAGGTTCTAATGCATCTATTTTTCCATCATTATTACTATCAGCAGGTGTTGTACCATTGCCTATTTCAATCTTATCGGAGACACCATCATTATCAGAATCAGACTTCTTGCTATCTGTTCCAGCTTCGAATTCATCACCATTAGTCACACCATCGCCATCATCATCAGCTTGTGGATCAATTAGAGTTAGTGGAAGTTGTACGGAGGTCGATGTATTGGTTGCTTCATCAACAGCAACTACATCAAGGATATGATCTTTAAAGCTCAAAGCGGGGTTAACGGTACATTCCCAAATTCCATTTGGAGGAATTGCAACATCACACCCTGGCCCTTCTAGACTAGTCACTTTAACAATGGTACCTGGGTCTCCTGTGCCAGAAACAACAGGGTTAGGATCTATATTAGAAAGTGCATTTACCGTAAGCTGGGGCGGGTTAGGCGGTGTTTTATCAACAATATAGCTAGTGGTGGTGCCTGAGAAGAATTTGTTGCCATTAATAGAGCTTTGCGGCGCTATTAATAAGCTGCCATCAGCATCTGTTTGAACAGTGACGCTATAGCGACTCTTGCCTTGATTGGTAGCAAATGAAGAAGTAATAGAAACATTACCCACACTTTGTGTAATTTTGAAATCTGCTGGCGTTAAGCTCGGAACTGAAACATCCTGATCATTTTTATCTTTAAAGGAAACCTGAAATGTTACTTCATCAACATTCACAAATCTATTTCCAGGTTGAAATGGCCCAACATCATAAAAAATATTAGCAGCATAAGCCTGACCGCATCCCAATAACGCCAGCCCTACCATGCAAGAAAGAGCACATTTTTTAAAATATCGGGTGCGAGATACAGAATGATGAAGTGAATGTTTTCTTAAAACTGATACATGCGTACCTTTTTGCCCTAGCAACATGGCTTTTTACCCCTTTATTATTAATTTTCACAATAGCGAACCTATTCGGCTACATTATTGTTTTACCAGTTATTTTTAATAGCAAAGGCGGAAACTTCTCATATCTTTGCTGTATATTATTGTATATATATTAATCAGATTAGATTAAAAATTCAACTGTAGACTTTTTATACGACAAACGGTTTTATATATACTCTATCGCCATACAAGCGATAGTTATTTAAGCATTGGTGAGTTTTTTCTTATGGGTAAGAAGAGAAGTGATGTAATTCAATTACTTTCTGAATCTATGGTTATAAATAATGAAAAGTGGAGCCATTGAGCTTAAGAAATGAAATCCATCCAGCTAATGGCATAACATTAAAAACTGAAAACTGAAAACTGAAAACACATGCTGTGCAAATGCTATCCAGCGCCAGTATCCGCTGAATAACACAGTTAGGCCACCCCACAACTGTAAGGTAGTGCATAGCTAAGAGGAGGGTCAGGGAGCTGCCACTGAAAATGCAACTCTAGCCCGAATCGGAGCATTACCATTGCTGGTAAAAATGCGAACATCATAATCACCAACCGGTAGCCAATCAAATACGGTTTCACCATCATTCAGTACATTGGCATCTACCCATCGGAGCGCAACATTCCCATCATGATTATAGACTCCCATCCCGCCCTCATTAACGTCTGGCATTTTCTCAAGAGAAACGATAAAGCTCTCATTCGGTGAATATGTCAACTTATCCGTTGACACTGTAATACCTGTAAACCGCCAGCGGTATAGGCTAGTCAGATCACTAACCATATCCAGATCAACATAAGGTCTGTCTGCTGAATAAAATCCAATACCATTTAATTGACGGTTAAACTGGTAGTCATTATCAATATCAGGAGTCGCTGGATCATCCACTACCTGCATAGCTGGGGTATCATCGGGAAGCCCCAAATGTTTCCATTGAGTATCGCCATTAAAAGCGTATCGCATCAGTGATTCCAACGGTCTGTATATACCAACTTGCTCAAGTGCATCATAGTAAAATGCTCCATCAATATACCGACTCTTGGGTGTGCTATGGCTAGATTGATGATTCGCATCACCTGGCAGATAATTAAATGTCTTTTCCGACTCAGGAATGCCATGTGTCGCATGCATCGCATCCACACTTGTTCTTGGATCTGTATCCCAGTCATTAGGTCGGTCATTTATGCGCTCATTGTAAGTCTGCACGATGAGCTGAGTATTGGTAGGAACATCAACAGTCGGCCCGCTTCCACTGCCTGTTGCCATCGTAAAAATAAAGCGTCCCTGTTGACCCCAATCTACTAGATCATTAGTCAAGTCGAATAGTCCGTTACCCCCAAGTGAATGCCCCATAAACCCCACCCTTGAAGTATCAATTTTACCGGCAAACTGAGGATCAGTGACAATAGTATTCAACACATCAGCATTGGCAGCACTCAAATCTGTATCCTGATAAGGGACAAAAACAGCATTGAATCCGTGACTCGCAATAAAATAGAATAAGCTGTAATACTGCTCTGCATGATAGTGATGCCAACCCGAAATAAAGAACACTGTCGGTAACTCACCACTCACATCAGCAGGACGAAAAAGATCAATAGAGAGCTGTACATTATCATCGTGGCTGTAATAGAAGCGTTCATCAGGATAATGCGCTGGCCAGCCAGAGTTCTTGTAGGCATTCGGTATTGGAGATGGATATCGAGGATGATTAATCGTTATCCGCTCAACTGGATGTTCACCCATCGAACCATGCCAGACAGAGCCCAGTGGAGGAATATCAGCAGCATCCTGATAGATGGGCGCAGGAATAACATTGCCACCTACATCAATACTGAAAGCCATTGGACTACTCCAGGCGCCATATCCTGTTGTATTCCACGTTTGCACCCACCATTGAGCTGCTCCTTCTGCTAGGTTCACAGCAGGTGTTACCGTACACGTACCCGACTCACAGCCTAACTCCTCTGCACGATACCAGGTGCGTATCGGATTTCCCGAACTGTCATTCACCCATAAATAATACCAAGTTGCATTTGAAACCGCATTCCATATGTAACTGGGGCTAGTTTCACTGCCACTGCCTTGTGGAGACAGCAAAGTTGCTGTATCAGGTAAACCACCTCCAACAACAAAAGTTAAAGGTGTACTCCAAGGACCAGAACCATCTGCATTCCAAGTTTGAACCCACCATTGCCCCGTACCGTTGCTGATTGGCAAGCTAAATACAACCGAACACTCAGATCCAGTGCCACATATATCCGATGATTGATGCCACTGTTTAGTTACTGTGTTATCACCATGTTTAACCCACAGATAATACCAAGTTGCCTCAGGAACAGATTCCCACCTAAATGTAGGGAACTGAGTATCTATAGCACCTGATGGAGCTATAAGGTTGGTCGCTACCGGAGCCTGTGCATAAACCACTGACTGACTAGATAGTAGAGCCAGAGTAAAAAACACAAGCAAAGAAGATAAGTATTTTCGAAACATCAGTTAACACTCCTTAAAAATCTCAGTTTTTCCTGAGCTTAATCAATACGGATACGAACTCAAACATGATTTGAATCCTCACCCCATGTGTAGAATCAGACAAGCAATCATTTTAATAGTTAAAGTGATTATTCAATTTCAAAAGTAACCACTCAATTTACAGTAAATGCAAGACCTGCACTCCACGGTCCATACCCAGTAGAATTCCAAGTCTTAACCCACCATCGACCAGCACCGTTTGCCAATGGCGTTACAGGTGTAACCGAACAAACACTCTCTCCATTACCACATTCTGCATCAGCAGCTTTATACCATTTTTTAATAGCATTGCCATTTGAATCATCAACCCACAAGTAGTACCAGCTTGAACCAGCAACAGCATTCCACCTGTATGTAGGTGTTGTATCGTTAATCGCCCCTGAAGGACTGATTAGCGTTGCTGCAGCGGGTGACCCTATTAGGTTAAAGCTCATAGCAGCACTCCACTGTCCGTAGCCAGCTGAATTCCAAGGTTGAACCCACCATTGCCCACTGCCATTTAATAACGAAGTCGGTGGTGTAATCGAACAAATACCACTCCCTCCTCCGCAATCAACAGAGCTGGCTGTGTACCATTTTTTGATACGATTACCTGAATTGTCATCGACCCATAGGTAATACCAAGTGGCTCCCGAAGATGCTTGCCAGCGATATTCTGGTGTACTATCCGAAATCACACCAACGGGGCTGATTAAAGTAACAGCAGATGGCACCCCCGTTGATAGAGCTGCTGGAGAATATTGAATACCCGTTCCAGGCGACCACGCCCATACATTAGGATTTCCCCCAGTCTCGACCTCAATCGCGCCACCATAGTTCCAAGCCATACCATCATTAGCCGTATTCCAAGTTGCCCCAGAATCTTGCGAATAAAGAATTCCTTGAGAATTTCCACTCGCTCCCGAATAATAACTTTTCGATGAGGTTGCATAAACAAGTGTCGAATCCTGGGGAGCTACTGCCACACCACGCATATGATCATCGGATATTAGCTTCGACCAACTTTGCCCTGCATTATCTGAACGATATAACCCTTTTCCTGGACCGTGTACTGTAATGTAAACCCTGTCTGCAATATTTGGATCAACCTGAATATCAAAAACACCTTCCCACGGATACAAAGTCGTCACTGCCTGACCTGTTGACCAGTCAATCTCGGGAGACGTAGGCACGATATCCTCGCGCATTGGAGTGTGCGTAGCTGTTGCACGCATCTCTACTGATCCTGTCTCAACCCAACTAGCACCCGCATCTATTGAACGCCATAAGCCACTACTACCACCAGCATAAATCAGGTTGCTATTGAACTTGTCAACAGCGGTAAATTTAAGCCTACCATTCGCCAAAACCATCACCCAAGACAACCCGTCATCTACTGACTTATAGACATCACCTTTAACCGTCATATAAAGCGTTCGACTATTCGTCGGGCTAGCAACATCTATCGATAGACCGTACATCCTGATTGAATTATCACCCGTAGGCAAACCAGCGGTCATCTGCTGCCAGCCTGCTCCATGTGCAATGCTTTTGAACAGACCCGTTCTAGCAAGACTTCCAGTCGATTCATCACTGTACTGCTCACGGCTAAATGTCGCCCAAACGACCTCCTCTCTTGCAGGGTCATTGAGAATGGCAGAAATATTCGAACCCTCCCCCGTCACCGCAAGCGCTGGATCAACGGGAACAACTCCGATATCCCAAACATAGCTCGAATAAGTATTATAATCGGGTTGAGTACGGTTCCAGCTACCACCATGATCGGTACTCACCCAAAAACCAATATCATATCCCCCCATGTAAATGACGTTCGGGTTAGAATCACTAACATCCAGAACATGCCCAGTAATATTTTCCATTCCCGTAGACAGCCAACCGCTGCCTACGCTTTTAGTGGAAACATTGTTTAAATGCTTACCACCATCAAATGTCGCCCATGCCCACTGCCCGAATGCACCGTACATGTTATCAGCATTAAAAATATCTTTTGTCAGAGTCTTAGATAAACCATTGAAACTAGGCACGTAGGCAAAATATTGATTATTAGTAAAACCAGTATTCCAGTTAGAAACCAACCCCGTGTGTGACCAAGTAAGCCCTGCATTGGTACTCTCCCAGGTTCCTGCATTGTCATTCCAATCATAAGGGAAAAGAATATCTACAATACGAATCGTATCTGGATGAGTGATGCCCGCACTAATAATTCCTGTTTTATCTGTTAGCTGAGTAAAGCTACTGCCTCCGTTACTGCTTTTATAAAGAGCGCCCGAGTTTTCATCTCCACCAATGTATTGATAGTCTTCCGTCAAATTTGCTGGGCAGCCATTGGATTGAAAAGTACTCATAAACACAACGCTAGTATCTGTCGGATGAATATCCATATCCAACACGTCCCCATAAACTGCACCAAGTTGCCTCCAATTGCTACCACCATCAGTGGACTTATATAGCCGTGCTGGACTACACCAAAAACGTGATTTTCCAGTTAGTAAATATACAAGGTTTGCATCACTGGGATGCACAACTAGCTTGATGATATTCTGGTTAGAAGGCAGGCCAGATCCAACGGTAGCCTGCCAAGAATCACCGCCATCAATGCTCTTATAAACATTAGCAGCTCCACTTGAATCCCATTCATGCTGAGCAACGTAGACAACATTCGGGTTACTCTGAGCTACCACTATGCTTTCAATATATTCAACTGCAAATGGATTACTGGCATTAGGCAATACACGCGACAGGCTATTGCCACCATTACTCGTCTTATACAACCCTTCACCCGTTCCAACAAAAAACGTATTGCCATCTGTGGTATGAAAACCAAGCGCCGTAGTATGAGATTCAGTCAGCCCATTATTCGCACCGAGTACATCCCAATGCCCTCCATTATCTGTACTTCTATAGACACCGCTGAGATCAGAAGCAACCAGCATTGTGCCGTTTGCTGTAGCACCCGCCATTGCGATCGTTCCCCCTCCGCCTGGGTTAGTTCGTGTCCAGTTATGTTGTGCTATGGCCATGCCACAATAAAGATACAGAAAGATAGACACAGCAAATCGAATTGCTCTGGTAGATGGTTTTGTGATGTACATTGATAGAAGCCCCTGAGTAGGAATGATGATATTTTGATGAAACCCGCTTAGTGCAATCTTATCGCATTCTTTCCAAATACGGTAGAAAAATAATCAATGTTCTCCTCTGTATATCTGCCCTTCCTAAAACAATTGGCTCACTGAAAACTGTCTTGCTTCATCAATTTTATCAACATCATGCATAGCCTTAGCCAACAAACCATCAGCTTCAATTGCCCCTAGCTCATCACAGAGAACCTCATAGATCACATCTAAAATATCAGACATTCCTTCTCGCGTTAGCCCACCCTCTAGCATATACAAATCACCCTCACCAATGGATAAACACCATTGTCTTAGGCTTTGCGCAATCGGCTCATCGAGCTTGATGCTCGATATTTGGGTAAGCAGCGATACTTTGAAAGAGCCATATTCTCCTTGTAGGGCATCTGTCGTATCTACCACAATTTCTTGTAATAACGCATTGAAAAGAATCATTTCAGTCGACAGAGGTGTTGGGGTGGTGTCTTGAGGCTTGTCTCCAAGCTCTACACGTTCTAGCAAATATTTATTTTTATCAAGTACAGCTGTTGGCGTACTTTCTTTTTCGGTTAATTCTTGCTCTGTTAAAGCACGTTGCTGAATACAACTGCGTAGCAACTCCTGCTTTTGTGTAACATCCAGCTCCAATTCTGTTTTTAATTGATTAGCAAAAAGCAAAATCTTAGTGAGAAAAAGCTTCTCACCCGAAAAACTCGTCTGCCAAATATTAACGGCTCTCTCTGTTTGCTGAGCAGATAGCAATGTTTGCACAACATATTGAATAACATGCTGTTGTCTTTCTATTTCTTGTTCTGTCATCATCGAGCTTACCTCTTTCCTGCGTGCAGTAAGTCGCCCTGAAATTCAGGATATGCAATTTCATAATGTTCAGTATAGTCTAACCCGCGCCTTTCATCTTTAGTGCTCACGCGTAATTTAATAATGCGATCTACACCTTTAAACATCAGCCATGCTGTAGGAAATGCCCAAAGGAAAGCCGCGCTAACACCTAATACTTGTACCCAAAATTGCCCCATATCAAATAAGTGATCCTTATGGAACAACCCAACGGCTAGTGCTCCCCACGTACCAGAAAAGGCATGGACGGCCACAGCACCGATAGCATCATCCAAACGCAATCGCTCCAAAAACAGTACGCCTAATAATGTAATAACACCCGCAATAAACCCTGTGAGAATGGCAAAAACAGGATCCATATAAGCACAACCTGCACAAATGGCCACTAGCCCCCCTAGCCCGCCATTTATAATAAAGGCAATCAAGAAAGGCTTGCGAGTAATTAGCAAAGTAACCATCGCACCTACAACGCCAGCCGTAGCAGATAAATGAGTATTCAATGCAATTTTACCAATGGATGCATTCACCTCCAAGGCACTCCCCGCATTGAAGCCGAACCAACCAAACCACAAAATAAAAGCACCCAACACCATCATCGGCAAATTATGACCAGGGATTAAATGCGAAAGCGTCTGACTCTTAATAGAAGTTGCAGGCATACCCAAAATTTTCTTCGGCTTACTAAAGCGCCCAAGGCGTGGGCCCAAAACAATAACACCCGCCAAAGCACACCAGCCACCAATCGCATGCACCACCGTAGACCCCGCAAAATCAATATATCCAAGCGATCTCAACCACCCCATTGCCGAATCAGAGCCACCCCACGCCCAGCTACCATAAATCGTATAAATAAACGTCGTAATAATCGCCGCACAAATAATATAAGCCCCATAATGAATGCGCTCAGCAATCGCGCCACTCACAATCGTTGCCGCCGTCGCCGCAAACATCATCTGAAACAGCAAAAACGTATAATCCCAATCACTGCCATTATTCAAGGCAAAATGATCCGTGCCAATCCAGCCCGAAGGATTACTACCAAACATAAGTCCATAACCAATCAACCAAAAACCCAACGCCCCAAAACACATATCAATGAAGTTCTTCATCACCACATTCACAGCATTCTTAGAACGCACCATGCCACTTTCTAATAAAGCAAAACCAGCCTGCATGAAAAAAACGAGAATAGACGCAATCACCACCCACAAAATATTCAACGACAGTTGCAGTTCACCAATATCCATATAACAAGCCTGTTTAGAAGAAATGAATGTAAAAAACCATTTATAACTAATAGTTTAGATCACACTGCAAATCTTAGAGACAAGACTACTTGTAGTAATCGGCAGATAAAGTGCATTAATAGTAGAGACGTAGCACGCTACATCTACAATGATGGTAAAAAACAAATAAAAACCAGCCCATAAAACTCACCTAAAAGCACCATGCACAAACTCCATTCTCAGCCCATGGCTCAATACCAAACTAAGAAACCCATAAAATCCCCCGTTAAATGAAACTTTTAAAATAAAAGACACTCATATCCAGATAAACGGTAAATTTGTATAGAAATCATAAAGAAAATAACCTATATTCACACACGTACAGAGTAAAACTCACTCATAAAACAGGGCAAACGTGGTAAACAACCAACTACAACTCACCAAATACCGCTTCACACTTGAAGCCACCGACAATATCATTCTCCCCGCTTACAAAGGCTCCACCTTTCATGGAGGCTTTGGTCATGCACTCATGCAAATTTCACCAATTTGGTATCGCTATTTCTTTGAACCAAAAGCAAAAGACCCAAGCTGGCCAAAACCCTATGTGATTCTTCCACCACTCGACACACTGGAAAAATACCCCATAGGTCATCAATTCTATCTTGAGCTAACGCTTATTGGAGAAGCCACACAGCACTACTCTATTGCACAAGCGGCTATAGAGTATTTAGGGGTGAATATGGGGCTAGGAAGTATAAAAGGAAAATACAAAATAGTAACTATCGACAGGGCTATTGCCGACAATACAATCCCCCAGTCAGAACAACATCACATCAGTGCAAATCAGATCATAAATTCACGCGTCCCAACATTAGCAAAAGAGCAAACAACTATTCACTTCCCCTCTCGGCTAAGACTAAAACACCAAAATAAACTTCATCGAAAACCACCAGAATTCCAACTTATATTCGAACGACTAGCGGGAAGAATTAAATCACTCGGTAACGCGTATGGAATACCTGATCAAGGCTCAGATGACTATGAAGAATTAAGAATAGCCGCACAAAAAATAGAAATACAAAACCATAATCTCGATTGGAAAGAATGGCATCGCTTCTCAGGAAGCCAAAAAGCCTTGATGAAATTCGGCGGATTGGTTGGAGAGATTACTTACGAAGGCGATATGACACCGTTTCTTCCCTATCTGGCATTGGGTGAATGGTTGCATATTGGGGGGAAGACAAGTTTTGGGTTGGGTAAGTACATTTTAAGCAATTAATAACTGGATCAAGACATGCAATATGTTGTATACAATTTCGAGGCAAAATCTATACAAAAGTATGTATTAGCCACAAATAAGCTGAAAGACCGGGTAGCTGGTAGTCAGCAGATAGAATCCCTATGTGACAGTAAAGGTTTACTTGACCAGCTACTTGCACATCCAAAAATAAATTTAAAGGATAAAGTTCTATTTGCTCGAAAAACTGGGGGTGCATTCATAGCAATACTAAACACTAGCGACATTAAAAATGCCCACCAAAAAGCAAAAGAGATACAAGCAATCTGGACCTTTACGGTCCAGAAGCTAATGCCAGGCCTGCACTTCAATCAGGGCATAGGTGGTGGTGGTAGCATAACCGAAGCCGTAAAATCTGCTTTTGAAAATCAACATCAAAGCCAACTATACCCAGATTTGCCATTAGCCAATCCTTTCACAATTTATTCACAACGAAGTGGGAAAGTAGCCACTCATCTAAAATACTTTAAAAAAAGTGATCAGTACGAGTTTCTCGACGCAACAACCCAATTAAAACGGGATTTAATCGATGATATAAAAAAGGGGAATAAACCTGACTTACTCATTGAAAAATTAAACCTAGAAGATCCGAATATTCACTGGCCAAGTATCATGCCAGAAGATGATGAAAACAAAGAAGAGAATACAGATAATGAAGATGTTTTTCCGTTTGAAAATGAAGACCACACAATAGGCATTCTACATGCCGATATTAATAATCTGGGTAGTATCTCATTAGAATTTGCAAAAAAACTTACCGATGATAACGATGATAACTATCAGGAAGTTACAAAAGATTTCAGTGATGCCATCGAAAAAGCAGTCAACAAGGCGGTAAAAATAGCAATCAACAACTTAAAAGATAAAATAGAACCTAATGAAAATGGCAAAAAAATTATGCCAGCCCGACCATTGGTTCTGGCAGGTGATGACATAACCTTTATCTTGCGTGGTGACATTGCATTGGAATTTAGCCAGATACTAGTATCCGAACTAGAAAAAACAACTGAAGAAGAAATAACTAACCTCCAAAATAAGCATAAAGATATTCCTAAGCTCCCGACACATATGACAGCTTGTGCGGGAATAGCCTATATCAAGGCAAGTCAACCTTTTTATCAAGGCTACAAACTATCAGACAGCCTTTGTGAATGGGCAAAGCACCATTCAAAAAAACGAGCACAAGATAACAAACTGGACATCGTTCCGACCAGTATTGCCTATCACCGTATCACCACCTCAATGATTGATGACTACCCAACAATAGTAAGAAATGAATTAACCACAGAAAATAACCTGTTATTAAGTCATCAACCTTACTTCCTTGGTAGTAACAATGAAACACCAAGGCTGGAAGATTTACTTAAACTAAAAAGTGCATTGCAAGAAATAGGTCACGGACAGCTGCGACCTTTGTTAGATCTATTATATGAAGGCGAAAGTCAGGCAAACAAAGCCTTTGAACGATGGTGTACTGTAATGGATAAAAAAGGGAAAAAGTATCAGAAGCTAAAACTGGAGATTATTAAAAACTTACTCAAGTTAGTAAACAAAGACTATTTAACAAACAAAAAAGACACCGAATTTACTTCATTCTCAGAGAAAAAACGAGATGAGAAAGATGACAGTCTATTTTATCGTTACACCTCACTGGCAGACTGTATCTCCCTGACCCAAATCCATCCGGTGAAACAAGATCCGCAACCTGAGACAAGCACATGATAGGTACATTAAAACTTGACATACAAAGTTACTGGAGAGCAGGTACAGGTCGAGGTGCTGGTGCTTTACTAGATGAGACAAGTCACCGCGATAGCAACAAGCTCCCCGTGTTACCCGGACGAACCATAAAAGGTTTGCTACGTGATGCGATCTGGCGGTTAGAGCAATGGAAGCATATACACGAAGGTACAACAGTTCGCTTATTTGGCACACGTTTTGATGCCAATGGAAACCCAGTAGACAGTGACCCCGATAGCAAACCTGTCGCAGGAACATTACGAGTATCCAGTGCAGAAATAGAGCCAGAATTACGTCAATACCTAAACGACCTACAAGCTTCGGAGGATCAATCGGACAAAGATTCATTCCAGAAGAATCAGGCTGGCTTCTTCAATACCATTTACTCAACAGCCATCGACGAAGAAGGTAAAGCCAAAGACAAATCACTCCGGGCGATGGAAGTCACAATACCTCTCCAGCTCTATGCATCATTCAGTATTGACAACTCAGAACCGAGTGACATAAAAACCCTAGAAAAATCACTAGCACTAATACGAGCTGTTGGTAGTAGTAAAACAAGAGGCCTAGGTCGAGTAACAGTTACACTTTCGACGGACAATGAGGTGAAAGCATGATGTCATCAAAACAGTTCATTATTACTCTGCAGGAAGATGCCGTAATCAGTGAAAACTCCATCACAACAGGTGGGCATATCAGCAAAACTTACATTCCTGGAACCGTTATCCTTGGAGCCGTAGCCAAGCATCTGTATTCAGCTCTGAAAGATGATACCTCTGCATGGCAAATTTTTCATAGCGGAAAAGTGCGGTTTGGAAATGCGCTACCTCTCAGTAAGGGGGGCTACTCTGGTTTTCCTATACCTTGGAGCTGGTTTCGCGACAAATCACTATACGGCATTGAAGAAAAACGACGAGAACATGCCAGAAACTATACCGCTCAGGATTTGGAATACGGACAACAAGTAGAACAATATCGTGATGGATTCACCACCTTGCACGTCAACAACGATGCCGAGATATATCAACCAGATACAAAATACAGCATGAAAACTGCAATTAATCCCAAAGTAGGTATTGCGGATGATGCACAACTATTTGGTAACAGCAGCCTTTCAGCAGGACAATTATTTAGTTTTAGTCTTGATGCAGATGCTGATATCAGTAAAGAAACACTTGAACAAATAACAGACATTTTATTGCACAAACCCATTTATATAGGTCGATCCCGCTCAGCAGAATATGGAACGGTCAACATAGAAGAAATAAAAGAAGTTCCATCAGATGCAACGCCTTCGTTACCAGAAAAAGAGGCAACAAATAATATTACTCTATGGCTACAGTCAGACACCCTAATCTACAACGAACAAGGTATCCCGACCCTGCAACCAACAGCACAAAACATAGGTTTGTCAAAAGACTGGGAGCTGGATTTAAAACATAGCTTTATACACCAGCGCCGAGTAGCACTTTTCAATGCAAGATACCAACGTAGAGAACTAGAACGTGCCGTAATAGGTATGGGCAGCGTGTTGTACTTTAAACCAAAAAAAGGAACAACAGCACTAACAACTGTCGAAGACCTTCAAAACCTCCAGAGACAAGGCATAGGTAGTTATCGACAGGCTGGACTTGGAAAAATCTGGATAAACCCACCTTTACTAAAAACACCCCAGCCACAATTTTCCATGGTAAAACCCCTAGTGAAAATAGAAAAAAACATCCCTGTTCCACCAAGCGATAGCCCACTCCTACGATACCTGAACACTCGCGCAGACCACAAAGATATAAACGAAACCCTCATTAGTCAGGCAGAAAAATGGAAACAGGAACTCATTAAGCTTTATATCAGTGCAAAAAACCTCGCACCCTATACACAAGGAGTCTGTGTAGGTCCAACACCCACACAATGGGGGCGAGTAATGGATGCTAGTAAAAATACAACAAGTCCCGAAGAGTTATATCAACAACTCTTTACAAACAGCAACGCCATTTGCAAAAAGAATGACCCACAATGGGATTATGAGATTATTGCTAGTGACAGTAGAAAAAAAGCAAAGCTCAAGAGTTTCAGGCATTGGTTTAAGACCAAACTAATCAAACTAGAAAATAATGAAGCCGAGGATAATCTCATAGAAATCACTACACGCTTTGCACGAATGGCACAGGATGTAGCACGAA
This sequence comes from Lepetodrilus galriftensis, assembly GCA_032361785.1. NCBI lineage: Eukaryota > Metazoa > Mollusca > Gastropoda > Lepetellida > Lepetodrilidae > Lepetodrilus > Lepetodrilus galriftensis. The sequence goes on along the minus strand of JAUTBZ010167883.1, from coordinate 9,837 downwards.
ATACAGCCTGCAAGATCGAAGGAGAGAACTAGACAATGACGGATACAAAACCAAACCCAATTAAAGAACGACACTACTTCCACATAGCCCGCATTATCGTTGAAACCAAAACCCCCCTCTCAATCGCCTCAGGGGAAACAGACAGTGTTAATGATAACCTCATCGTACGCGATGCCAATGGACTTCCTACAATACCGGGAACAACTATCGCAGGCGTGTTAAGGCATTTATACAAGGACTACTACAACGCAGAAGACGAGATCAAACAACTGTTTGGAGCTGCCAAAAACAAAAAAACAGAGGGAATGAAAGAACCAGATATAAAGCAATCGCCATCCATTGTACATACCTCCTGGGGCTACCTTCACAACAGCAAAAATACTCCCGTACAAACACTCTTAGACCCAGCAGACACAACGTGGCAACAGGACAAACTAATACAAGATGCCCTGCAATTGACTCCAGTAAAACGGGATCACGTCAAACTAACAGTGCAAGGTGTCGCTGACACCAGTGAGATGGGTAAATTTGACCGCATTAGCCTCACCGCAGGACATCGCTTTTCACTGGAAATATCCCTATGGAGTGACCAGCCAAAAGACCCGCGCTGGAATAAACTCATCGACCTCTTATCTAAACCTGCTTTCCGTTTGGGAGGTAGAACCCGTGCAGGACTAGGGAAACTCGAAGTCATTCAATGTAAAGAAGGCAAATTCAACTTAGAGGACAAAGACGATTTTAAAGCATTCACACAACTGGAACAGGATTTAAGCAACATCAAACAACTCAAAACATACACAACCGAAGAAACCGCAACAACCGAACACATTGAGCAAATCCATATTACCCTAAACCCTGAACCCGAAGGCTACCGTTTCGGAAGTGGCAATAATGCCATAGATCCCTTAAGTCCTGCTGATATCGTACCCATAACTGAGAAAAAAATTTACTGGGATAATAATCAGAATAGTACGCAAGCAACAATAAAAGAGCCAGAAATACTCATACCCGCAAGCAGTGTCAAGGGCGCACTACGTCATCGTACTGCCTACTACTATCTTTTACTTAAACCGGAAGCCAAAGATCGATTACAAATTAATAAAACAGGAATTGATCAAATACCAGCTATACGGGAACTTTTTGGATATATAGAAGGCAAAAAAGCTCGCCCAGGCAACATACTCATAGATGACCTACACATCCCGATAGTTAAAGAGAACGCCACGATGACGCTGCCGCACAACAGTATTGACCGATTTACAGGCGGTGTCCGCGAGCACATGTTGTATTTTGAAGAAACTATTGTGCAAAAAACACCCATCAATTTAACTCTAACCATCCTCAATCGGGATCAACTAGAAGCAGGTGCGATTAAAGCGCTAAAACTAGCAATAACTGATCTGATTAGTGAAAGGCTGGCACTTGGCGCAGGAAGTGGACGCTCCGGCACAGGTTATTTTACAGGCACAACCCAACCCACATTAGAGATAGAAGAAGCCGCATGAACCCACAACAATTAAAAGAACACTTGGCAGAAGAGATAGCAGCCACACCCTGTTCCCTGACAACATCACAGCGAACATTGCAAGATCATCAGGCACTGCTAGATACGATTAATGAATTTCAAGCAGAGCAAGGCTGGCTGATTTTTCAAAGTGACGCTATCTTCATCACCTCCAGCGAGCAGCTACAAGAAATACTTAAAGCACCATCTGGCTACCTACTGAATGGGGAGCTGAGCAAAGCACCCAATGCAAGTCTACATTTTGTAGAAAATGGACAAAGTGGCTGGCTAGTCACGCATTATCAGGAAAATGAACCACAGGGAAATGAAGAAGACCTCATGGTCGATCAAGTGGAAATGTTAGGAAAAAAACGCAAAGACCGAACAGAATACCCAAAGACCAGCTATCAACGCTACTGGAAATACACAGAAAATATCGGTTACCACCCCTATGCAACACGCTTCACTGGCTTCAAGAATAAGGACAACCTACTATGAGTGATATTCACGAAATTACGGCACCCTACAACTTTGTACCACTATCTGGCTGGATTCATGAGCCTGAATGGGGCAACCCAGATAATGAAACGTCCATCTGTACAAGTCAGGATATTCCTCATCCAAAAGGGCTCAGTGGCACACTCAACATCAACCTAACATCACACACACCAATACTCGTCGGTAGACAACAAGACGAACATGAAAAAGCCAGCTCGCAAAAACCAGGAGAAGTTCACTTCTTTAAAGCAACCAACCAGTACGCAATCCCCGGCAGCAGCTTAAAAGGTATGATTCGTAGCGTATTGGAAATTGCCAGCTTTGCCAAAATGCGAATGGTAGATGATCAGAGTCTCAGCATCCGAGACATCAGCGGAGGAGGACACCTAAAAGACATCTATGCCAGCCGAATGAAAGATCAAAAAGCGGGGTTCCTGCGCCTGAAAACGACGCAAGACGGTTCGGACACAGTAGCAGAAGTCAGGCCCTGTGAATTCGCCCACATCACCCACAATGATCTCAAAGAACACCTAAACCTTAACCGTAACGACTGTCTGTTCAAGGGAGGGCTAAGCGTCCCACAAAAATATGAACACTGGACTTCATTGTCTACCACTAAAAGCAAAAATGACTCATTGCCTATACTTTCCTTTATAACCGAAAAACAATACAAACAAGAACACATCACACTAGCAAAACCCAGCGAGTCAGGAAAATTCAATGGGCAACTCGTATTTACCGGACAGATAACGGATAAATGCAAGGGGTATTCTGGGCGAGTTAATAAAAAAGGGAAATATCGAGACTTCATTTTCTACAATAAAAATAGCCAGTCAGAGCCTATTCCTGTATCTAACAAATCGTTAGCAGACTTTCGCAAAATCCATGCAGAGAATGATCCCAAAAGCAAAAGCTCATGGGAAACATTCTGGAAAAAAAGATTCAAACAAGGTATCGAAGTTCCCGTTTTCTATCATACAAATGCACAAGGTGTAAGCTCGATGGGGTTAGCATTTATGTATAAACTTCCCTACCAGCATAGTATCGGTGAAACCATTAACCACAGTAATCCGCTGCATATGCCAACAAAAGATGAACTCGAAGCCCCCTTGGATCTTCCTGAAATCCTGTTAGGAATGATCGCCCCTGAAGATTCAAGTATCACCGACAGCAGCAATCAAAATCGTAGCAGAAAATCAAGAGTCAGCTTTGGACTGTGTATAGCAAAAAATAACCCAGTCCCTACACCGACACAACCCACCATACTCAATGGACCAGAGCCAACCTATTTCCCCAACTACATACAGCAACCCAGTGCAACAAACAACGAATTAGGCAATGGTAAAGCCTACGGCACCTATATGGACAAACTCACAGAAATACGAGGTTGGAAGCGCTACCCTGCAAGACCAGAGAATAAAGTAGCTGTACAAAGAATAGATGGAAAGCAGGAGGAGAAGCATAAAGTACAAACAATACTCTACCCACTTCCTGCCCTAACCGAGTTTGAAGGAAAAATTCGCTTCCATAACCTGAGAGAAGAAGAACTAGGCGCACTACTGTGGACATTAGGTTGGGGAAATAACGAAGAACTAAGACATAGTCTAGGCATGGGGAAACCCTTTGGTTACGGTCAAATCAGCATAAATATAAAGACCGCCACGATATTTCAGAACCAAACCTTGCAAGAGCAGCAATATAGTCAAGAATCACTCATCAAATACAGTGATAGTTTTGAAAGCCACATGGACAAAGCCTATAGCACAGCCAGTAAAGATAAACGCAAATGGAATGAAAGCACACAAATCAAAAACCTGCTGGCAATGGCAAACCCCGAAAACCCAATAGCCAAAGCAGGCAAACTAAAACACATGCACATGGGAACGTCACATCGTGACAACGACTTCGTAAAAGCAAAAAAAGCAGGGCTAACCTTACCAAGCTACATTGACCAACCCAATAGCATTGATAACGATATATTCACAAGGCTAACGCCAGAAAAACTTATTCGAGAAAAAGAAGCCACTATAGAAAAAGCGGAACAAGAAAAGCAAGAACAGCAGAAACGGGCAAAATTAGACGCGATGCCAAAACTAAAAAGAGAAATACAAGAATCGCTCAATATAAACCCACAACTAAGATTCCATCTGGCACTGTTAAAGGCACTTGAAACAGGAAAGTGGGAAGAGACAGAAGACATAAAAGAAGTAGCAAATAAGATCAAGGCATATATGCAAGAGAATAATTTGTGGGCAGAAAAAACTGCTAAAAAGAACCCTCAAAAAGATAAAAACCACCAAAACACCTTGAAAACAATTGGCTTTTTATCCTGACAGAGGAATTTATCATGATTTACAGAGTAGAGTATCTACTGAAAAATATTGATGATAACAACGCAAAAGCGAATGTAATTGAATCAATGGATGATGCAATAAAAGGACTGACTCTCACGCATAACATAGGCTCCAAGGAGGTTAAACATCCAGAATTCACGATAGAATACTCCCTAAGAAGCCATGATAGCAATATTGAAATAGTCTTCTATATTGAACCTGATAATCATGCAGAGTTTAAACTCGACTATTGCAATATTGCACATCAATTTATTTCCAAAACTATTGGAAATCGATCCCCAATAGACACCATCTTAATTCAAGATGAGCTATCAGGGTTGATTGCTGACAACACCTATATGCTTATTCATGGTCTTGAGAATACCATGAGAGAGTTTACAACAAGGTTACTAAAAAGAGAGTTTAATGATGAATGGGATAACAAAAGCACAAGAAACCTATATTTAAAAAAGAAGCAAACCATTGATAAATTGGACAAACAAGATAAACAATACGAAGAGAGAGAAATAAAGAAACAAAAGCTTTATAAGCTTAATAAAGGTACAAATAATGAACGCGAAATAAATAAGACTAAAAAAGAACTTAAAGACATAGACAAGAAACTACCAAAATCAAGAAACATACTCTACAACACAGATTTTATCGAACTCGGTAAAATCTTGTATGAAAATAATCAAATTAAAGAACTAACCGTTGATAACATTATAGAGTCAACAAATATTTATGAAAATGACTTAACGAACTTTAAAAAAATAAATTATATTGACAGATTTATTAACGACATAATAAAATTCAAAGACCTAAAATCAGAATGGTGTTCTCTATATGAATACAGAAATAAAATTGCACACAACAATCAGATCACATTTGATCAATATAAAAATATAGATACCCTTACTAAAAAATGGAGGGATACGTTACAAAGATCTATCGAGTATATCCGTTTTTATGATAAGGCAGAGTTAAATTTTAATTCCGTAAAAAGTAAAGACTACAAACAAGCATTTAATGATTATTTGGAGGCAGCCAAACAAAATATTTCCTACCTACCTAATTATAAAATCGCACTAATGTACAAATCAGGAAAAGGTGTTGATAAAGACATTAGTTGTTCAATTTATTATTTCTTAAAGTCCTATAAACAGGGAAGCATCCAGTCCCTCTTTGAAATTGGATCTATCTACCTAGAAAAGCATAACAATAATAGTGCTATTAAAGCATTTAACAGGTTTCTCAAGGTTTCTGAAAACTTGCAACAACAACGTGAAAATATCGCCAAAGCTTATATTAACCTTGGTGAAATTTATGAAGAAAAATATCTTGATACTGCTCCTGTAGAACCCGATTTGAATGATGATTTTAAGCAAGCCAAACAGAACTACATAGATGCCATTAACCGAAGTGATTACCATATCGACATTAAGAGTCTGGCATCTTTTAAGTTAGCTGATCTTTATGCTTCAACCGGAATACCTGATCTAATGAAGGAAGCCTTCAAAGGACATAAGAAACTTCTCGATGATTATAACTACACACCTTCAAAATATGAAATAGCTGTCATGTATGAAAAAGGTTTAGGCATCAATTCAAATATTTATCTAGCTGAAAAATGGTATATAGCGGCGGAATTTGACGGTGATGATTATGCTCGAGACAGGCTCGCAATATTATACTATGCAAAAGGTCAAAAGCTTTTACAACTCTATAAAAAAAGACAAGAAAAATGTATCAAAAAAGGCATAACCAGCTTTTTAAATAAAGCCATCATCAGAGAAAATTTCTTTGCCGAACAACTTTTAAAAGAATTAGCCGTAGCCTAACCATGAATAATCAAAAAACAACACATACATTAATAACCTTCCTTGGTAAAGATACCAACACGTTAACAACCTATGGAAATGAAAACCATAACAAAAAAACAAAGTACCTCTGGCATGCCTTATTTTCAGACTGTGAATTTGCTGAAGAGATATTGACTCTATCAAAGATCGATAAAGTTATATTACTAGGCACAACAAAAAGTGCCTGGAATATGCTGTATGAGTTAGAAGAACAAAATACAAGTCAATACCAAACTGAAATCTCAGAACTTCGCCAAACCTTACAAGAGAATGAAACACAAGAGCTACCGTCAAATTTCTCAACCTTCCTGAAAGAAAGAAATTGGTATGGACAAATCATTCCAAATGGTAAAGATCTATCTGAACAAATATCAATACTCGAAACCATTGACAAACTAGACATAGAAGACGGTAGCATAGTCTCCATAGACGTATCTCATGGGCTACGTCACCTCCCCATGCTTGGAGTTATCATAGCGCTGTATTTAAAACAAAAAAGAAAAGTCGATATCCATCATATTTTTTATGGAGCCAAAGACCTAACGGATGATGATGGCATAACCCCAATTATTGACCTTAACGGTCTATTGGAAATCACAAAATGGATCGGGGCATTACAAGCCTTTGATAAAGATGGTGATTTTGGTGTGTTTGCTAACTTACTAAGCAATGACGGTTTCACAGAAAAAGAAGCTTTAAAGCAAGCGGCTTTTTCTGAGCAAGTATTACACCTAAACGGTGAATCTGGTGCAGTCAAACACATTGAAAAAGCATATGACTTCCTAGCGAGAGACGAACTAACAGGAATCTCAGCACTATTCAAAGATGAGCTTCAGCAACGCCTCAATTGGATAAAAAAAGAAGGGGGTAATGAGAGGCTAACACTATTTGAACGTCAAAAAACATTAGCCAATGTCTATCTCACAAAAGAGAATTATCTACAAAGTGTCATTTATGCACTTGAAGCCATCATTACAAACAAATGTAAAGACGATGTCGATTACCATTCATATGCCGACAGGAGCACAGTACTTAGATCTTTACAAGGAATTGCAAACATAGCTAACCTCGCTAACCTACGGAATCGGCTTGCACACGCATCCACTTCTGAAAAATATAATAACCATTTGGAGCATAAGTACAAATCAGAAGACAAACTAAAAGCACACATAAAAGACTTATTCAGGAAACTAAATCTCCTGATAGAAAATGAGCCATGATGAAAAAGCTAAAAGCCTAACCAGACAGCTCCCGATTGATAGTTCTGTATTTAACAAACTCTACCTAGAAGAAATTCATCGGGATAAAACCCAACACCTATTCCAACTACTAAACGACTTAATAACCACTCAAAATGATAAAATTACTACAATATGCACTTAAAACCCGCTGGCTTTTTTTATCACTATGCTTTGTATTAATAGCTTTACTCTTCACAGATATACTCTCCGATACCAAGGCAATAGAAGACTTTAGATCAGGCATCTGGGCAAACACTTTCTCACACTACATCGCCTTTGGCACCTTCATTGTCGCCTTTGCTGCATGGTTTGGAAATGTAAAAAGAGACTGGAAAGAATCCCTACCCAAACGACTATCAGTTTCATTTTATTATCAACATGAAATTATCATGCAATGCCATTTTGCCTACCTTTCAGGAGAGTCTGATATAAGACAAATGGGACAACAAATTGGCGCACAAATATCAGCCGACAGATACTTGAGTTTTAATATTGCTAATGTCGAGTGGAAAGAACAACCCATTATTTGTTCCTTAAATCAAATTCCTGATTGTGACGAAACCTTTTTTAAAGAGAAGCTACCTTTCCGTCATTACACTGCTACTTTTGAACTATCATCCCTGCCAAATAATTTAGCTAAGGGCTATAAATATATTTGGACTGCCCCATTCGTATCAGATATTGAAAAACCAAAAAAAATATCCAGCGAAAGAAACAAAACAAATCTACAATACTCAAAAAAAGAAAAAATCACGGAAGATATACACACATGATAACCATCGACCTATCCACCTTCTACCAAGAAACAGCCAAGCTAAAAAGCCTCCCTGATTACGAAGCAAAAGCGCAACAACTCGCGGGAGAAGGAAATAACATAACGCTAACAGGCAGAGCGCCAGTCTGGCTATATTTAAGAATAAGCCAAGCCCTGCATGGCAAAGCTAAAAGCCTATCCTACGACTCGCCCGTAACAGGCAACATAAAAATCTTTGATCACAACCCACACTAACCACACACAGCCATTCTTGAATCTAACCAAAAGAAAGCAGCATTAATCAATATCATTACTCAGCTATTTATAAAAATATCAAACACTTGTTTTTCGTAGGGTCGGTGTAGCTTGCGAAACCGACCTTCTGTGCATAGTTTCTGGTCGGTTAGCACCGACCCTACCTAATAATATCAATAAGTTATAACTTAAAATTACGCAAAATAGTTACACTATCTTTAATATAATCATCAGGAAGGCTTAATTAAAAAATCATCTTATCTCTCCAAAAACTCCTCAGGCAACAACGCCTCAACAGGAGAATTCTTAAAATCCGAAATATTACGAGTAACAATATAATCACAAGCAGACTGCTTAGCGATGCTTGCAACCACGGCATCCTCAAAATCATTCATCGCTAGACTACGCGCATTTTTAAGGTATTCATTCTTGGCACACACCACATCAAAATGCTCAAGCAAGAAATCAACGCCCTCATTTGCCCTTGATGTATCCGCATATTTAGACAGTAAATAATGCAATGTAGTCACCGCATGTTCAGGAATAATGCCTATGCACTCACCCTTAAGTGATTTACTTAACGCTTTAGCAGATGCGTCATAAAACGCTTCACGATGCTGTAAAACATCCATCAGAATATTTAAATCAAAAAGAACCTTCATAAATGCTTCTTTTCCAAATGATCATAATATTCCTGTTTACCATCAATAGCATTGGGAAGCAGCCCAGTGATCGCGTGCAACCTTGGGTCGATAGCATCATCCGATGATTGACGTAGCTGACCGAAATAACGCTTAATCAAATCAGTGACCGTTATATTATGCTTTTTCGCATACTCTTTAATAAACAATAAATCATCCTGCGGCACTCGGATGGTTAGCTTCTTTGTTGTAACAGGCGTAGACATATAATTATTACCTTTGCTTCGTATGGCTCATTTATTAATAGTGTACGGCAAACACTATTCAAAGAAAAGAAACAACATCTAGACACGACAAGTTACAACCCTACTTCTCGTTACCGCGCTGGAGAGACTGTAACGAGTAGCAAAAGTAAGGTACAGAGGGCATTGTAGTACAACAACCCCAGCCCTCCCCTTCACAGAGGAGGGAGCATTAATAAGAAGCAATTAAAGAGACAATGGCTTTTACTCTCCCCCTGCCAAGGGGGAGCTGGAGGGGGTAGTACTCGCAAATATTTAAACGGGTTAGATGTATTAACCCCACCCCAGCCCTCCCCTTCGCAGGGGAGGGAGTATTAATAAGAAGTAATTAAAAAGACAATGGCTTTTTACTCTCCCCCTGGCAAGCATAGGTATCTACACAAGTTTTATTGCTGCTCGTTACCGTGCTCCAGCGCGGTAATGCATACAGGGACGCTCCAGCGTCCC
>JAUTBZ010167872.1:0-10530 GCA_032361785.1 Lepetodrilus galriftensis | reverse complement strand
ATAGACTTGTGTCAGGCTCGTCTCAGACTTGCCTCAGACTTGCCATGGACCTGTTTTGTCTCAGACTTGCCATAGACTTGCCACAAACTCACCATAGACTTTTCTCAGACTTGCCATGGACTTGCCACTATTTGCCATAGAGTTGCGTCAGACTCATCCCAGTCTTGCATCAGACTTGTCCCAAACTTGCCACACCATGGAATTACCACAGACTTGCCATAGACTTGCCATGGACTTGTCTTGCCATAGACTGGTTTCAAACTCATCTCAATCTCGCCATGCACTTGTCATTTCAGACTTGCCACAGACTTGCCATGGACTTGTCTTGCCATAGACTGGTTTCAAACTCATCTCAGACTTGCCATGGACTTGTCTTCTCAGACTTGCCAGACAGACTTGCCATGGAATCACCGTGGATTCGCCATGGCCTGCTTCTCAACACAATGGTCTAAACTCTTCCTACAGAGTATACGGTACATAAAATCTCCAGGAACTGCAGCTGCTGATGTTTGCTGGCTTCAGATGAGTCAGCCTCCTTCCCCTCCGCTGTTTGCGTTATGTATCTATCATATATAAAGCTGTCGTCCCCGGGACCAGCACGGAATCCACAAATTCAATTAATAGTCCCGACTATTAATATTTGATATAGCACAGTATTTATTTTGTCTGCTGTAAGAGGCTGTGGCTCTTGTTGCCTACGGAAATGAGGTCGGATCTGGCCATCAAAGACCCAAAGTATTTAAACCTTGCAGATCGTAGATCATGGTCGTGACGTTTGTGGTGATTGATCTCCTGGTATAGATCTGAACTAGGGTTTCATTGATCACAGAAGGAAATCTGCCTGGGTTGATTCTTTAAAACCTCGTAGAAATAGAAATACACTTCATAAAATATTTTATCGATAGATGGATGATCAATAAATAATATATTTTACGTGAAGATGTGCTATATTTTTTCTTGTGGTTTAAATTATTCTGTAGAGAGAAATAGTAATTTTTCTAAAGATTCAAGAACTCTTAATTAAAGAAAATCAAAAAAATATTATATATATATTGTCCAATAAACAAATCCACTAATGTCCATATTATAAAGATTTTAGGGATTTTGTCGAGGAAAGACCTGAAAGATTTGTATTACATATACTATATTCCAATAAATTAATCTATATTCTCATATAGACAGAACATGTCGATACAATAGATTATATTGATATTACATTGTTATTACTAGGTATGTAGGAAAAACATGAGAATTTAGATTATTATCTTCCAATAAACTGAATATATGCTCATCCGATCCTCGTTCGAACATTCATGGCTTCGCAAACAAAAATAGTATTAGATATGGAATATTTCATCTGCTGAAATACACGGGGAACATGTCATTATTTCTTCGGATATTTAATAAATTTGTGTGATCCTTTTCTGATCTGGCGACAGGAAGTAGTAGAGGTGGCCATTGGAAGGAATCCGAGACAGATCACAGTACACTAGAAAATCAATCTCCGCGATATTACGAGAGTCTAGACAGATTTCGCGATTACATCCCAAGAGTGACCCTTTTGACCCCAGATCTAGTAACTCTGTCGAAGGTGTTCATTATGAGATAGATGTTGACATTTGATTGTTTTGATACTTTCATGTCTAATAATGCAATTAGCGGGGATAAATTTTGCGTTAATTTGACATTGATCGATATTTCGACAGTTCAATGATTGATTATCATTAACTCTCTTCCTGCTGGATATATCAGGTGTTATTAGTTTATCAGGCTTCTCAGGTTGCCATCAATAAGAGGAGGGTTAAATTGATGTGTTTTGGCTTCATCAAAGGATTGTTGGTTACACGGAAGTCAACATGTGTGCTTAGCATATCTGTGAGATGCAGGACTCTGACTTGCTATACGCATCTCCTTTCATAGAATATTTAATGTCCAGTGCATATTTTTATGGATAAGGATACTGATAATTCTATTATATGCATACGCATGGCACATTAAGTACATTCAGAGCGTGCATTGAATGCAGAGATTGACCACAGGCAATAAATATGTCATACACGTGTGTCGTACACAGATGTGTTCATTGCATGTGTTGGTCTCGATAATGTACACCCAGAGTTGCGATCGGTCGTAGCTAACCAAATACTGAGAAATCAGACAGACCATTAACTTCCTGTCTATAGAAAGTCACTTTACATTCCTGCGTCAACGTCAACCAACAATGCGGAGAGTTTTAGTACGTTCGCATGTCGGCACGTTTTCAATTCCCCCTCCCCGCAAACAGACATCTGCAAATCTCAAGATAGATACTCATGAAGACAATAGCAGATATTAAAACCTTAAGCACCGTGTATGAAAGAGACCAACAAACCAATACCAATGGTTGTGAAAGGGTGATGTTTATACACATTTTCCATAACTACGACCAGAATACGTGGTTATGCGTATGATAGCAGCATGTAAACAGTGATCCGCGGTTGGTCTGGTATTGAACTTGTATCATCCCAGGCGTATCATCGGCTGTGAAAGGCGATGTAGTTTATACACCTTTTCCATAACTACGACCAAAATACGTGGTTGTACGCATGATAGCGGGATGTAAACAGTGAACCGCGGTCTGTCTTGTATTGAACGTGTATCATCCTGGGCGGTATTTCCGCATTAATTGACTTACTGCTTTAACAAATCTTGCAATTCCCTTGGGGATTGCTGGCAGTGACATACACAGCCACGGCACGCTGTGACTGCAAACCCGCGGTCTTAAAAAAACGACGCAAACCGCGAACGTTACAATGAAGTACTCTCCGCGATGTTTAATAAATATGTCGATGAGACGGAATAACATTGTTTGGGTCACGTGCGTATTAACTCGAGATTTTTTTCCACTCCCCAGCATCGAGCTGTGTTGCTCCGTTTTATTAATAAAGTCATGCATGTGCGGCAACAAGATCATATACGCTCGCGGACGTTGTAATTTCGCATTGATTTTTTTTTTTATATTTTTTTTTTACTTTGGGGAGATAGCTTCGTAAGCGTGCATGGCTTGAGAACGTCCCATTCGCGAATATAACAGCAGATAGTGGCATTTCATTCCCTTCGGAAAAACCTTCCCTGTCTTTAAGGCCAGCGCGGTAATTGATTTTCTTAGCGCAGTGCCGTTAGGTAAAGTTACTGCCGGTTTTCGCCCAAGTTATCCATATGAATTACTTCATTTGTTCTGTTTGAAAAGATCCGATGTTTAGAGGGATAACTAGCCGTAAATGCCCCGCTGCTGAAAAGATGTCCGAGATTGTTTGCCTGCATAACCGACCCTTGCTACGACTGTGCAAGGAGTCACAGAGACGAGTGATTTAATTTACCATCCTCTTAGCCCAGACTTCCGAATCAGAGTTATTTGTTTGCTAATTGGACAGGCCTGCGTTGCACACTGAGTGGACAGATTTGCCTTGCCGCGCCCCACAATGGGAGCTGTCGGCGAAATCACGGGGATGTCCAAGTATACTTTCTATTCCCCCTTGATGATCATTTCTGTGTATGGCCGTCGATCCGAAATAGAAATCGTAGGAAAATGGACGTAATTTGTGTTCATTTCGGGCCGTATTGTGCCGTGTTTTGCCTGGCTTGTTATGGAGGAGCTCATGTCAGATTTTAGGGCTGGGAATTCAAGAGTTGTCTCTCTTGGTTCATGGTCAAGGTTAGTTAGGTAGGCATTCATCTTTGGAAAATGTTCATTTGATCTTTTTTGATAGGTTTATAAATATACCATCCATATATATATATGTGTACTTGTGTTATTGGTAGTAAAACCCTTCTCATTTCAGCTATACAGGCCGTGTCAAACAAATAAACTTCAGAAATTGGAAATAGAGGATTCTTTTCAGAAAATTGTGATTAGAATGTTTGTTTTCTGTAACAAAAAATTAAATTAACTTACAATTCACTCATGGTGAAATAAATATTGCTAGTGTTATGTTTGAAGACTTTTATTACAGTTATTTGGATATTGCCTTGTCAAGTTTATTATCGGATTTAAAATGTTATCAAAAGCTTTTTGACAACTAAATGGATACCACGTGATCAAGAACCTCTAAAAGAAACATGATTGGCATCACTCCCTACAAATGTTTTTTGTTTGTTTTTTTACCACATAAGTTTATAAGTTCCTTGAGATCTTTTCTACTACAACTACAATCACGTAATATGTCAAACAGTGGATTTTAGCACATTTTATTTGGCTTTATTGTTTTTCTGTGTGATATTAATCACTAATGTTGCAAGGTTACCAGGGGCACTATTAATATGCTCGAGATACTGCATGAACTGTGAAGATCCCGGAGGTTTTCTGAAATAAATATTGTTTATAAAAAATACTTTAAAAAAACTGTCAAACACTGCTTTACTATAAATTATAATTAAGATATCACTTGATAAAAATGAATTATTTATCACTATTACGGTATTATCAAGAGTAGTTTTACTACAATTGCCATACCACTATCAAAGAATTTCCTTAAAACCATTATTGAGTTGACAAAAGTTATTTAGAGATTTCTAAAAATCAATATTGCGATTGTACCATATCCATACCAAGGGACCCCTATTGCAATTGTACCATATCCATACCCCCCTCCCCCCTCTTCATTGTGTCATTCTGCTCTCACTTTGTTAATAGTTTGAAAGAATTACAACTAGAAAAACGGAGTCAAGGTCTCGAAGCACTTTTATACAAATATCACATTCTTGATCCCTGGATAATATTGTCAAAAATATTACTTTGTGTAATCGGCACTCCAGGTCCCACATCGGTGTGTGCGGGCAAATAAATAGTTAGTGACGAACGGCATCGGCCACAGGTTAATAGTGATAAGACCCGAAGACCAGCTGAAATATGGCGCACCAGACCCGAGATGTCGGATCCGTGGAATAAAATATTATCAATGGGGATAAAATGGGACGTTTGTATAACCAGGGGCAGATTAAATGGTCTCAGTTTGGCAGTGCATTCTTCAATCAATCTTTGAAACGTTGATAACTGATGTGATGTGATGGGAATTGGCGTGTGATCGTGTTGATTTACATGCGTGCACATGCATGTGAATACTGTGAGAAATAAATTAGTTGTACGTCAGTTTTGTAATTATCTGCGTGTAGTTTTGTAACTGGATAAATATTACGCCTAATTGTGTTGTGTCTTTTTATTGGTATTGAAATGGGAAGCTATAGAGCCACATGAAAGTCAGAATGAAGGACAAAATATGAACTGACCACATTTGATGAAGTGAAAAGTGTATTGTACATGGTATACCGGTACCTCATGCATAGGTGTAGGGCTTAATTAACCCTCTCCCTGATGGAATAGGCACAGTCACGGCTCTTTATGGCATCTATTGTTGCCTCCATCATGGAGAGGGTTAATTGTATTAGCAAACATTTTAACATTTTGTATTTTCGTGTATTTTAAGTGAATACATGTCACGAAGACTCATTATTTTGTATGCTGCCTCCATTTCCAAATTCACTCTAGCTTGTCTGTCTGTCTGTATTTCTGTCTGTCTGTCTTTATGTCTGTTTCCTTCTTCTTTCCCTCTGTCCCTCCCCTTATTTCTACGTATGTATATATCTTACACCTATTTTCAGTGTAGGCCCTTCTTCATGAACTTATATCACATTAACCCCAAAACTAATCAAATATTGACTCTCAACATATAACAATAAATATTTTTAGGTAAATATGATTGATGCAGGAAAATAACTGTGTCAAAGAGATCTACAAACACCTCATCCATCTCTCTCTCTCACCCATCTCTCTTACCCCTCTCTCTATATCTATCTCTCTCTCCATCATCCATCCATCTCCCTCCCTTTCTCTTTCTTTCCCTGTATCTCTTCTCTCTCCCTCCTTTCTTTCTTTCTCTCTTCTCTTCTCTCTCACTCTCTCTCTCTCTCTCTCTCTCTCTCTCTCTCTCTCTCTCTCTCTCTCTCCATATTCCCTCCAACTCCCTCTTTCTCTATATCTCTCACACACATTATGTTCAATGTACTTTGTGAACTTATATCAAATTAACCCAAGACAACTAATCAAATATTGACTCTACCAGAAAACAATAAAAACTGGGTAAATATCATTGATGCAATGAGAAAGAGTGAACTAACTAGACTTCAAAGTGACTGACATGGTGAAACACACACTGCCAGCATCGATCAGATCGCCTCGGACAAGTGTCAGGCAAGAAAGCGCTGCCTAAATACTAGATGTGTTGGTTTAACAAGATTATTCCTGTTCGGAAATCAAATCGCAGACTCGCACCCATTGATTGATTGGCAGCCAATTGTCAGATTTTACCGATGGTCAGATGGTCAGTCGGTCTTCTACAGTGTTGCAAAGCTAAATGTTGACGCAGCTTTTGTTTACCGAAAGTGCAGGAAATGTTTGCATTATTTCTTCGACAATATACATTGATTAACCAATCAGAAAATATATCTTTATTAATTCTTTTTTTATCTGAATTTAAGCGTTGATCGTTGTAGAAAGTTACCACGGAAACGGGTTCCATTGTATATCTGGACGACCATTAGAATCAGTCGGCTGGAACTGATTTTATTTGGATTTGAGGGGTCTTGATCGAGGTTTTCAGAAGTATTCAGCCAGTGACCTCTGTGTCATCTGAAGACTGTTCAAAGATGACATGAAAAGAACGACGTTCATGGCTCGGTGCAGCATGTGAATCTGACCGTTTTTGTTTCTATTCTTCATTAGGCGGCTTAAAGAATCAATCCCAACTGTATTCAGCCAGGATAATGCCACGTGTTTAATGGCACGGCAGAGAAGTCACTGTCGTATTGCCGTATAGATCTCGAATTCTTGGATATTCCCTTAGATGTGTTGATTAATTCTGGACATCTGTGGAATGTCGTGCATATCTTTATGGTGAGTAACTCGACTTTTTGATATTTGTGAATTTTTCTGATGTCCTGGTGAAAATATGTAGAACCGATGCAATGGTGGGAGAGAGTTGTGGAATTATTTCTCGTACAGACGTTTCTTTGCTTTTTCAACTGAAATAGGATTTTTTTTGAAGGTGTAGAATTATTTCTCGTACAAAAGTTTCTTTGCTTTTTCAACTGAAAAACTTATTTTTTTGAAGGTGTAGTGGACCTTTAATCTTCTTTGTGCTGGATTAATGGCAATCACTGCTGTATAGGGCATATGTGGGGTTATATGGAGAAGGTTAATAAAGGTCACAAATGAATTGCAGAATGGAGATATGAAAACAAAAATATCTTTGATATTGATTTCTTTCCCCAATGTCTTAAACATCATAGTCACCAGGTATGAGCATTCATTGTAGAATTATTTAATAAAAGTAAACATTTACCTGTTTTTGATTTGTTCATATTCCAGTAGATTGTTATTTGCACCAACAAATTTAAGTTACAGCTATATGAATAGAAATAGAATTCCATTAAACTTGTCATCTTTTAGTCAAATAAGTTATTGATGAAAAAAAAGGTTTTTCTTTCTTCTTTCTATGTAAATGCTTAAAATAGAAAATAAATAATGAAATAAAATTTGACATAATTAAATTGACCTTGGTAGTGCTTTTTGGAAAGAATCAATACATGTACTTTCATATCTCGGACAGACCACCTAAATTGAACTTTCTATTGGAAAAATGAACAAGGCTGGGTAATTCTGTGTGGATGCTTGTTGAATTGTGATGCTTTCTTATCAATAAAGACCAATTCTACCAATAAATTGTGTAAATTGACTCAGAATATTTCAGTGCTTAAGCTCGGTGCTGAGTCATAAGCTGATACATCATGAAGTGGCTGTGGTATGATGGGTTGGGGAATATGAAATTTGAAGTATTGAGGTAAATTGTGGACACTTTGGGGATCTTGCATGTGGAATATTGATTCGAGGTGTTACTAAGTGACTAGTAGGGTTGTTGATAAACATTGCCAAGGCAGGGCCCGTATTCTCAAAATTTCTTAGCTATAAGAACTTCTTATTGAGAAAACATTCTCTTCAAAAATTAACATGAGCGGAAAGCCAGTTTGGAAATATTTTAGTACTTACGAACTTTACAAAGTTTCGAGAATATGGGCCTTGGTATTATAAGGATGGGACATGGATGGTTTTATGATTGTGGTAGATCTTGTGATATATGCATAGGCTATTGCTCAACCTTCCAGATATTTCTTCAAGGGTAGAATAAGTGATAGAAAAATTACATTGGCATGCTCGGCATATTCAAATAAATATTTCAACATGATGCATTCTGTTAGGTCGTACAAGATGATAAAAGAGCAATGTAATTCTTTGCTGCATATGAAAGGAAATATTTTGTCTGAAGTTGATATTTAGTCATTGCCAGAGATCTTTAATCTTGCCCAGTGTTTAAGAGGTGGTCTGCCATGAATAGTTAAATAAGTCTATATAGGTGGAGAATAATAGAGTACATCACTGGAATTGTGTTCACCCTTAGAGACTTTGATTATTCCAGTGGTCTAATTTAGTTATAAACTAGCATTCATCAAGTACATGCACTTTTCTTCTCACCAATGCTGTTCCTTATCAGAGTGGCATAGTCTTCGTATGCAACTTCTTCAATGACAACACACTAAGAGAAGATTCTTCTACACAAACAAGTCCAGAGAGGTGCAATAATATCGGTATTTGTCAGAGAATCAAGGACAGTTCTTGGCCTAAATCAACAAAAGTGTGACTTCTCAATTATAATGTAACACTAGAACATCCCGTAGGAAATCCAGAACAACCTTCATGATCCACATCACCTTCATCTCACAAAGGGAAACATCTATCAGTACATATTTTGCCATGCATTTTTAAAGGCAGCATTATACAAGATGTGAGATGTTCCTCCTGCCGAAGGTCTGAGGGAGGTCATCAGCTGATTGCTCTGCTTTGGAAGGTGACACCTAGTTTCTGCTCGAGTTTCTGGAAGGCGTCACAAGGCGTCACAAGGTGTCACAAGGGTTCTTCCTCTGGCCTGCTAGCAGTGACCTCTGACCCCCAGCACTGACAAATCAAGCAGACAATAAATAATGAATTTGGCCAGGTTACCGAGGTCATGATCAATGGATGCTCCTGAGCACCAAGTGCCTGCCTGCTTTCTGGCTTGTACAGGGCATTCCAATGTCCAGGAGGAGTGTATTGAGTTATACATTAGTCCTGTGTCTTCCAGGGTGTTTTAATTACCAGGTTTGACAATGTGAGCAATCCATGCACTTGTAGTTATTCTGATATCCATGTACAAGTCTTTGGCATACTAATTCTGATATCCATGTATAAGTCTTTGGCATTCATGTAACCTTTTCAGGTTTTCTTGAAAGTTGTGATGACCAGAATACTGAATTATTATGGAAAACAGTGCATCAGTAATAGATGGAAAAACTTAGAAAATCTTATTAATTAATTTACAAATGATGTATACCTTGATCAGAAATGTTCCATCCAGATATGTTCCAGAAATGTTCCTATTAAAAAATGTAAGTATTTGTTGACCTTTCATCAACTAGCACAGCTTCTGGTCCAAAGATTACGAAACATTTTTTAATATGAACTCACGCTCAACTCAAATCCCTCGGGGTCTGATCTCTGATGTTGATCTCCAGGCAGTTAGTACATAGACAAGATATTATCACCAATCAGTCGCTCTGTCCTTCTCTGGTCTATAGATTCCATCACTATTCTCGAGTTTCTCGGACATCTTAATGATGATTAATGGTCTTCGCACCTACACAAAAGGCTGAAGGTGAAAATGTTCACCTATACCTACATACTTACCTATATCAAGTTATAAATGAAAGCCAGTGTAGACTAGACCAATTCCAACTTTATTCATATGTCGCAATGAAAACAGTCACCTTTAGAGTCGTTCCCCTTTATAATGAGGTAAATGGACTGCTGCTACAATCATAGAATGATAGAATTAGGTATGTCCATAATGGAGTTCACCCACTGGAAAATGAGGGTAACCTTTCGGACTACATTCAGTGAATAGACGTACATTTTATATATCTACCTCTATTCCTCTCTTTTCTTCCTAATACTCTTACTCTTCTGGTCCTCTTTGACTTTGTCTGTCTTTGTATCTATCTGTCTATCTTTGTCTTTCTGTGCCTCTTTCTCTTTCTGTCTGTCTGTATGTCTTTCAATCTCTGTATCTCTCTTTCTCTTTCTCACTCTGTGTCTTTCTCTGCCTGTCTTTCACTCTCTCTCTATTCTCTCTGTCTCTTTTTCTCGCTCTTCCTCCACAATGTTCATACCCCCCAATTCTTTCATCTCCACATGTAACAAAGATGCATTTCATTAACAAGATATCTCTCTCTCCCCCTCTCTCTCCCACTCTTTCTCTCTCTTTCACTCTCTTTCTCTCTCCCTCTCTCTTTTCTCTATTTTCTCTCTTTTTTTTTCTCTCTCTCTCTCCCTCCCTCTCTATCTCTTTTCTCTCTCTCTCTCTCTCTCTCTCTCTCTCTCTCTCTCTCTCTCTCTCTCGCACTCAC
>JAUTBZ010167861.1:0-10531 GCA_032361785.1 Lepetodrilus galriftensis | reverse complement strand
ATTATACTATTAACCCTCTCCATGCTGCAGGTAACCAAAGATACCCCAAAGAGCAGTACCTGTGCCTAATCCCTCTATAAACATAAAGGTCCTTGCACTTCTGAGGCACATTTTGTGGCGACAAAACCGGCGATATACGTTCTGAGATAGAACCATATCTCTATGCTTGCACACCAAAAGCGAAAATTTGCATAGAATCTTTTGATATCACTGCTGATTAGCGAGGCAATATTTCGCTCGCCTCCCTTGTGTGAGGACCTTTACACTGCGAAAATGATATTAATTTTAAAATAAATAAATTATGAAACAAATTACTACGGTAGCTTAGAATTCTTTACAGTTAAACAAATGCAGAATGACTTCATTTGTAATCTTATTCTGTACACTACGCTGATAATCTTAATACATACACCAGCACGATTAATCTGCTTCTTCATTATTACCTGCCCTTGAATTTATATGGACCAATCAAATTATTACGCTAAATCAGTCAATATTGGGAAAATTGATCCAGACAGAAGTTAAATGTGTAAATAAATATATTCAAATTATTAATAATGTTTTCATTCTAAATAAATATATATATTTTTATTCTTTCTTCATCAACAGACGAAGAAGGTTTGTTCGCTGTGCTCTTGTGTATATTGTGTGTATCTAGATTATGATTTTGCATCTTCCATGTACGATTTAATTTTCACTTGTCTTTTTTTTCTGTCTGTCATGTAAATTTCTTATTTCTGTACAGTTAATAATCTTGTTGGCCAAAAAGTGAAATTTCTCGGTTACAACTGGTTACGTATGCCCACCGCGGAAAAGTTGAAAAAATGTGAATGTTAAATGTCAGTTAACTTCCTATTCAGCTGTCTCTTTACTTAGGAATGAACAGTGCATTCAACTGCAAGAGTCCTCATCTGCTGAATAGCATGTCGTATTTATTGTTTTGAACTTTTCTATATACGGTAATCAATTATCAAATTCTCCTAATTAACTGGGATGTTTTGAGGACATTTTTCTTTGTTATCTGTTAAATTGCATATAGCTGGCTCGAAAAATGGAAAAGCATTCACACCTTTTTTCATGATCTTTGTATGTTGTACACCAGCTGTTACTCACTTCTATCACCCAATACTTGGATGCCTTCAAAGACACAAGCGTTTATATAAGCGGCTTACCAAACTAGCCACTGTCTCAAGAGTCGTATGAACTGTAGATGGGACAGGGAACCAGTTTAGCTAAGCGGCTTACTCAGCTCTTGTGTCTTTGAACGCACCCCTGGTTTCTCACCAGTAGAAGATCAATCGATATCGATATCTACAACCATTGATATCGCTTGACCAGATTTTAACTTTGATTGTTCTACCATTGTGATGGGATTGTGAAGCTATGACCTGATAGTGCCAATGCACAGTAGCTTAGTCCTTGGCATCACAGTAAAGCCTTATTAGTAAGTGCTACTTGTGTTCTTAAATTATTTAGAAATTAAATTGTGTGAAAAGTAGAGTCACCCTCGCATCGTTTGATGTAAAATCAATCAGCTTTTTGATAAAAGTAACAAAAATTATTGGAAAAGCCTCGGAAATTATGTTACTTTACAAAATGTTGATATATCAAAAGACACTAATTGGGTGAGATTCTCTATATATTTGCACAGAAGAAGGTGGCCTTGCCCCTACAAATGTTGTTTTTTTTCTCTATATTTTGTAGTAACATTTAAAATTTAGGAATGAGAAATTATATCTTTTGTAGTTAATGGTGATGGTCGATAGACTCTAGGAGTGAAATAAACCCATGCTATAAATACAACTATTTCACTAGTGAAATAACATAATAGACGAGTCACTAATGGTATATTTGTATTATTGTATTCATACCTACATATGTGCTGTCAAAATCTTTTTGGACATCTTTTTATAACTTCCTTGGACAATTTATCAAATATTAAGTTGAAAGATTTCTTATATTAATTAAATATCCAAACATATGTGTCTATATTTATTAAAATTTCAACATTTATTGGAAACTATAGTTTGTCTACGTGCTTTAACACAATTCCCACCACATTTACCCATATTATGTTTGTGACTGAAATTCGATATTACGATAGTTTCCACAGTCATGTCATACAATACTATGATACATAGAACCTCATATTTATTAAACTTGTTGGGGGGAAAATATATGCTTGGTAAAGCTTTGCATAATAGCATTTTTGGCAAAGAGTTTAATAAATTCATTATCGGTAATAAATAAATGAATACTTGTTGATTTCTGTTATTTCATTAACGTTTTTTTTTAATATTAAAAAAATAAGAATTTACATAAAAATTGAGTGTCCTAAGTGATGAAAGAGTACAAATTAACCCCTGTGATGTGGTATTCTATGCTCCGCAGGTAACAAAATGGGAACTGCGATTGCCTTGCGATACAAGGACAACTACGGGGACAGTCAGACTCTCAAGATGGAGGTTGTCAACGGCAACAACAAGAAGCAAGGGATGATCTGGGTCGCAGCCATGCAGAAAGTAAGCCTGGTTTACACCATGTCTCAAATCTTATGAGATGGTCGCATTAAACTAGTGAAGCATTTATTTTTTATTATTTGTAATTTGTAATTTAGATTTCTAATATTTGCCGGAAAATAAAAGTATTTATGCAGGATGCTTGTTCAAGAATAAAGAAGAGGTGAACATAGTATTTAATAATTAGCAAGTAATCAATCGATATCAATATCTACATCAACTGTGAAAATTTGGATATTCACAGCTACATTTCTTTGCCTAATGTTTAAATTTTACAGGTATTTCCTCAAATGGTAATTTCTTTCTTTCAGGCTTTCAAAATGATCTACGAATCTCGGACTTCTTCATGATGAATGTAGAAGAAAACAGTTAGGTTGAACAAAATGAAAGAAAGATGGAACAAGTCAACATATTCTGTGAATATCCTGAATTGTTTCCAGTTTGAAAGTTTTTACGGAATCATTTTGCCAAGTTGTCTCAATTCGATTCAAGTCAATATCGATTCATGTTGGAGCCTTTGCATTAACACTTTATCTGATCAAAGATGGCAATAGTAGTAGTAGTAATATTAACTCTTTAAGATGTTCAGTTGCAGATTTCAGTTTTAATTTTTGTAGATCTTTGTAGTATAGATGCAAAGTATATGGAAAATATTGTTTCTATGGTAAATTATGTATTTGTCCTCAACAGCAATGTACTTTTTTGGATTGGGCCCGTATTCTCGAAACTTCGTAAGTCCTAAGAATTTGCCCAACTGGGTTTCTGCTCATGTTAATTTTTGAAGAGATCTTTTCTCACTAAGAAGTTCTTAGCTAAGAAGTTTTGAGAATACGGGCCCTGGGGTGAGCTCAAGCTGCACTACTTTTGCTACTAATATAGTAGTTCGTTGAACGGCTTCATGTGTATCGCTTTGCAGATGCGCACAATCCATCTTGCTACAAATAATACGCGTTATTTAGACCCATAGCAAAAATAGTTCATAAGCATACGTATTTGCTGGCTGAACAGCTTCAGCTGGCTATGTAGCAAAAAGTTGCAAAAGTAGTGCAGCTTGAACATGCCTCAGGCCATTGCCAGATTTACAAGATCGACCATGGAACCTCAAATTCCGCAGATCCACAGAATATTCTAATTGCAGTGCAAGGTCACTACGGTGGGTTCGAACTCTGGACTTTTGGACTCAGGATGCGAGGTAAGTGTCGGGCTAAAGGTCAGATGACAGGAATGACAAACTTACCAATCTTTCTGCAGGGAACTGTTCCTGAGGAAGGATGTGTAATTTCAGAGGTCGTGAGGTCAGCTGAAAATATAAATCGATGCTCACAATTAATTGGAGTCCAAAACAAGTGAATGAATATGGAGTAACATCGCTGCAGGAATATTTCACCCATTTGCGACAATGTCCAAAACAACAAAGGTTCAGTGGATAACATTTAGTAGTGTTTACATTTTAAAGTAATTTTTACACAATATTGTTTCTCATACATTAAATTTGAATGACTCCTACTGAATTTAAATTAAACAAAAAATGTAATCATCATAACTTAAATTTGAAGAACACTCCTGACAAAGGGAAGTAACTTTGACAAGACACTGAAATAGACAAGTAGTCCCTGGGTTATAAAGAAAAAACAAGGTCACATACCCTGTTGAACGTTGGCGTCAATTCGTAACAGTTGCTGAATAGATCCACCCTGGCAAATATGTACAGGCCGAGTCGAGCTCTAGACATCGCCACCACCAATCTGCGAACATCCCTGAAATAGAAAAGCAAGAAATACGTTCCTAATGCATCTCAAGTTGCTATAGTGAGAATCAAGTTTCAAAAACAAACCTGGGCCCGTATTCTCAAAACTTCTTAGGTGTAAGGACTTCTTAGTGAGAAAAGATCTCTTAAAAAAATTACATTTATAGCAGATAACCAGTTAGGCAAATTCTTAGTGTTTACAACTTTCTTATAGTGTGAGTGAATATGGACTTTAATGTCGCTGCGGGAATCTTTCACCAATTTGCGACGAGAATATGGGCCCTGTAGATTAATTGTGGATTATGAGTACAGGAATTTTATCGAGTGAAACAGGGCCTTATTATTGTTTTCTTGCATCGCTTACCTCAAATGGCCGACAGTTTTGGTTCTGACGAGCGACAGCAAGATGTAGTCATTCTGTTGTCCTTGATATCTGTCAACTGTCGTCACCTGGAAATTAATTTCAACATTTTCATCACTTTCTTATCTGTCGTCAGCTAGAACATAATAAAACAGTTTTAACTATCTCCTGGTCGCTCGACCAAAATCACTTTGGGAATTTCTGGTTGCCTACAGCAGAAAGCAGGTTAAAATGTTACATCTCGGTAACGTCGCCCCTCTGCATAAAATAATACTTACTCAAAATATTTAGTGATCGTTATATAAATAGATTTCTTATTATTGGTGCAATATTTAAAAGATATTTTGGTTAGGTCAAATGAAATAAGAAAATGTAAGTTTTTTTGTTTTTCATTCCATGAAGTATTTGCAAAACTATAGGATTGTTAGGATTGAAGTGATGCCTAACGTCCCTGCCAGAAAACCTTCGGCCACACGCAGTGGAGTTTGGTGGTTAACACTGACCTTGTGTGGTCGGCCAATGAACGGGTTGTTGCCACATCTCTGGTTGATGACGTCGCGGATCAAGTGTTTCTGTCCGTTGTACGTGGTCAGGATGGAGATCTTCTCGGACGAGTATCCTAGGAGACGCATGTACATGAACATGGCCACCACGTATTCCGCCTCAGCCAGGTTCTGAAGTCGCAGAGAATTCATGTAATAGTCTAATTATCTAATATACAGTGCTCCCTCGATATAACGCTGAAGTTGGGGTCCATGACATGCCACCCGCGTTATAATACCTGTGTTATATCAACGAATATAATTGGTGAAAAACAAATTTTATTTTATTTATTTTAAAAAAAATGGGGTCCATGTTGGACCCCGTGTTGTAACCAAATCCATGGTGCATCGAAGGGCATTATATCGAGGGAGCACTGTATGTGTATATGTATGACACCCGTAGTTCAGTAGTTACAGCGTCAATATGCCTTGTATTCCATGGTATGCACTGGTTGTGTCAGGTTCCCATCATTCCTTAAACAGAGCAACCACTACACACTATATTACGCAGACATTTAACTCATTCACACTATGTATTTTCTAATCAGTTCTGATATTCATAAGAACAGTAAACATTGCGAAAGAAAGAACTTTGTCTCGGATGTTGTTTGAAATCATTTAATTTCTGAAATAACGAGGCACTTCTGTCAAGACATGCAGATACCATTAGCTTTGTGGTGCTCACTATCATGAGTGCATCATACATAAATATACGTTTCCCTTCTCTTCAAATAGCTATGTAATCTTTTTACGAGCAGATTATCCAACAATTATCAAATTTATGTTCTGGGTGGGCGTCAGATGTTTCCCAGCTTGTTGGTGAATGTTAATCTGATTGTTGTCCTTTGTATTGCCAATGAACCTAGTCCTGCACCAGTACTTGCCCATTTATCTCCCCTTAATGAGGAGTTCTCCTGTCTTGGAAGTGGAGAACAATTTCACACTTGTTTGACCGGTTGTGTACACTAATTGGTGTAGACCCGCTCTCGCTTTGTTTTACTGACAGAGAAATAGATGATGAGGTTGCAGATACAGAATAAGAACATCCGGTCTGCTTAAACAATGGTCATAACATTAAATCACCATTAACAAAAAGATAATGAAATGGTTAGTTTTATGGTGCAGTGGATGTATTAAGATTATTTTAATGAGATTACCGGTAAGATATTTATGAGTTAATTACTTTAAAAATATGTAATAATAATAAAAAAGATTTTAAATGAAGCTTGCTCATGGCACTACATTATTACCCCAGTCAATGGATCAATGCACACTCATTTCACCTTCTCAATTCCCTGTGGAGTATACAACACAAGCAGTCATTAAAAGGTACTTAAAGTACTAGAAGGTTTACATTCACAATATTCCATGCCATTGCATACTATTACTTTAGGCAATCGGACAATGTGTGCTCACTTTACCTTTAAACTCAGTGCAAGGGAATATATACAACACACACACTGTCATTTCCTAGTGCTAGAAAGTTAACATATCTGATGAAGTTATTTTAAATAATTCAAGATTATGTCTATTTCCATAAGCAGCATGTATGGTTATTTATAGCATGATGTTATGTAATTTCCATGAGTAATATATTCCCTTGAATACCTCTGCCAAAGATGTGTTCAAAACATTCTGCAGAGTATCAGACTGGTTCCTGGTTCTGTCCCACTTGCATCCATTACAATGTTAGAGTCAGTACTTCATCACTTGTGTGTTTAGCTAGGTACTGGCTGATGTCTTGAACATATCACATATTACCGTAATTTTTCTATTAATTCGGACACTCTAATAGTTCGAACACCTAAATTAATTGCCGAAAATAATTTTTTCCCGACCCTAAATATACGAACATGACCATTTAAAAAAAATCGTAATTTTCTAATTATTCGAAAACAGTGATTTTTTTATGGCCTTTTTTTCATCAGTGATTTTTCTTTTTCTTTATCTACCTATGTCTATTCTTCTTCTTTTTTTTTGTCAAACATTTAAATTTTGTTCAATAAAGCATATATGTTTTGAGTTTTTGTTTAAGTGGTTTTCTTTCCCCATTTATAAACCATACTTTTTTCTTCTTTTTTTTTAGTTTTTTCTTTCTGTTTATTATTTTTCTTATTGTTTAACTACTAGTATATGTTTACACTTTATCTTGTTATCTAGCTGTGCATTTTCTTTTCTTTTTAACTATATTTGTTCTTTTTGATTAACTATGCTTTTTAGTTTTATTTAACTCCCGTATATATTTTCCTTTTGTTTAACTATACCTTTTTGGTTTGCTTAACTATACTTTTATATTTTTGTTTAACTGTTTCTAGTACTTATTCCTTTTTATTTAAAGTTTTTCTTCTAGTTTAATTATACTTTTTCTGTTAATTAACTATACTATGTACGTGTATGTGTATATTTTGTTAAATCCTTACACAATTCCCCTTTTGTGAGCCAACCAACCCCCACCCTACATATTGTACAAATTTACACATCTGCTTTTACCATGTTTAAGACTATATTCTGAGGTTATTATGACTTTGGTAATTTCTTAGTTCCAGAAGTTCCATGAAGAGTAAGACATGTGTGGTGTATGTAGATTAACTGACACAGTGGGAGGGTGGGGCTGCAGCTAAAACTTGGCAGCTTGTCTGTGATTTAATAGGCACG
Organism: Lepetodrilus galriftensis; assembly: GCA_032361785.1. Lineage (NCBI taxonomy): Eukaryota > Metazoa > Mollusca > Gastropoda > Lepetellida > Lepetodrilidae > Lepetodrilus > Lepetodrilus galriftensis. The sequence goes on along the minus strand of JAUTBZ010167861.1, from coordinate 2,707 downwards.
GGGGTGGTGCTGGTGGATGGAGGGGATGGAGGTAGGAAAATTAAAGTGCCAGGCTTGAAAATTGTGTATGCAAATTTAAATTCAAATTTTACTTTTTTTCAAATTTCAATTGGTAATTTAAAAATGTATGTTATATGTGTTAAAATAAACGTGAGTAACCCATAATACCATTCATTAATTCAGCTAATTTTGTAGATTGTCTATACACTTACAGTATACTCGACAATGAGAACAAAATGAATACAAAATGCCAACAAAGGCATACTTAGAACCAAGTTCTAAAACATTAATAGGAGTTAAATATTCTGAAGGTGCTTTGTCTTTCAGCTTGGTATTTTCTGCATAATTTATTTTTCATCTATGACCATCAGTTGTGTTTTATCTTCCGACAACGAAAAAATGTCTTCTCCTCTCTTAGAAACTGACATTCTTGTATTATAAGTTTTGCAGAAAATGTCATTGTTCTTCACGCATGGAATAGCTGTCATATTTGTAAGCAGCTGAGAAACGATAAAAACATCTAAAAAAACATGTAGCTGTTTATATTTCTGCCGCTCCATATTTTAAAGAGAACTATCTGATTTACTTCATATTTCTTCTTCTAAAATGCTAGCAGTAATTTGCGAACGCTATTTTATGATTGGACGATAAAATGTTTTCAACATGCCAACATGAGGGGGAAAAAGGGGTCTATTTGTACATATATTACCTACTGCCACGATTTTTTTTGTCTTTCCAATTTACAGACTAATAAAATTTTGTTTGATGATAATATCTATTATTTTAACAAAATGAAATTGTAAGAAAACAGAATTTGATGTTAGTTGGACAGTATATTATTATACGATAATTAGAAGACCAGGGTATCGTTTTTCGAAGCTCTCATATAGCACTCTTGTAAGTGCACACTCCCCATGTAGTAGAGATTGCTATGAGAGTCCTTATGGCCTCGTAGTAGATATGAGAGCTTGGAGAAGATATGAGAGCTTGGAGAAACGATACCCTGGAGTACTAGTATGCTTCTTGATAATCTTGTGTGTTGCAATCCTCCTCTTTATTAATGATTTTACATGTGCTTTGATAACATTGTACAACATTTTAGACTCTAACCAAAATATTATATATATATTTTTCTATTAAATGTTATCTTGAATCAATGAGTTTCAAATCATTGCGATATCACGGAACTGCCAAGTTGAATTTCAATCAATATGTTATGCTCCTAATTGTGTGTTGAACCTATTTCTGATAATGACAACTGTAGATGCCCTACAGCTGGAGTGTAAAGGACATGATCTCTCAACTGTCTAATGTATCACCCTGACCAGATGTTCGTGTGGTGTACATCTGTCAGATCTAACCATCTGCCCCCCCCCCCCCTCCCCAAATCCTCCCAGCACCTCCAAACCAATAGGAGGCACCATGATGCTATACATGTAGTACACTATCTGTTAAATCTACAAACCTGATTTAGTTTTTACACTTGTGGCATTAATACATAATAATGACATGATGATAATAATATGAAGCATAATAACAAATAAAATTAATAATGGTAGTGTTGTTGTTGCTGTTGAAAAATTAGTATGTTGATTTTCATTAATCCATTGGAGAATGTGATTAACACATTTGCTGCCAAATGGTCACAATTATTATTGCCTCATTCGAAGCATAATAAAATACTAGTACCAGACAACAGTTATACTGTCCACTACCATTGCCACTGCTGAATTATGCAATTAATCGAGGGACGGGTGGTAGCACAGTGGTAGAATGTTTGGACTTCAGAGGCAAAAGGTCCTGTTCAAATCCTGTCCCCGGCAGACTGGCATCAATGTTTGTAAAAATTACCTTTCCAACATGATATATAAGATGTGCCGTTTGTAGAGCAGCAATGCAAATATCATCCTTGGTCTGTCAGTACCAGTCGGTGTTCGCAGGTTTACTGCAACATTCAGTGCTATGAATGTTGCAGGTTTCCTTCTCCCCTAAACTGACAAGTCATGATGTAAATGAACGAATCTTGAAAGTAACTCTAAAGCCCAATTTAAAAATAACAAAATGATTATTTGCAGTAGCTAGTGCGTTTGTTACATTAATTAAAACATTTTGTAAAGTTGCTAACGAGTATACTCGTATATACTAACATTCGATAAAACTATTTAAATTGCTAAAACTAATCCCACAACCAAATCAGGATACCAAGACCATATTTAATTTATATACAATATCTGTATTTTATGCAAACCTTTTCAGTATTCATAGTTGCAAATGGGTTAAAGATTCCCGCAGTGACGTTAAACTCCATATTCACTCACTCAATATTCATAAGAAATATGAATATTAGCATATTTTTCATCTTGCGTTTAATGTCTCTGAGAGCTATTTGCTGCCTTTGGTATTTGTTCAGTGATGTTTTTATGAGGTGAGAAGAACAATTAACATGGGAATATGATCAGATGGTCTTAACATCAATGTCTAATCAGAACTGCCAGGAGCTATTTCAGGTTGACACACAAGAAACATGGGAGAAGACATTTGAGAAAAACCTTGAGGAAAAACACCAGCGGTGCGTTCAAAGACACCAGGTGCCCGTTGCACGACGCTCTTGTAGACTACAACTATTGTAAAGTCAATGCTTTCTATTGTGACGGGAGCCCAGTTACAACTATTGTAGCACTACAAGAGCGTCGTGCAACGTGGTCCA
>JAUTBZ010167850.1:0-10531 GCA_032361785.1 Lepetodrilus galriftensis | reverse complement strand
AATTACTTATGTTATACCCAACCAGTTCCAAAATTAAAATCTCCTAATTCGCAGAATAAACATTGCGTCTATTTTTATTTACCCATTAGGCCTATTATTTTACTTCACACTTTTATGAACTATGCAGAGGAGTGTCATGAGGAGTATCATGCAGGGGAACACCAGTGAGAAACCTGCACACGTGACAGGTCATGTGACAGGTCATGTGACACACTCGTCCTGTCAAGTAGTGCCAAGGGAGGCCATCCTCTGTCCACAGGGTCATCAGCTTGAATCAGTAGTATGATTGTAGTGAATAGTATGAGCTGTTGGGAGAGGGTGAAGGGAGGCAAGCTCTCTGAAAAAAACAATATACGCGTTATAAAATACGATTTCCTGGTATATAGGCCTATCTATTATAGATTTCCTGGTATATATATATATATTATAGAACAAAACATATTTTTTCCGCACGTAATATATACTAATACATGTACTAATTGTTGAAAATTGTCTAGCATGTCTTCACGATATAGCCTACAGTAGCCTATCGACTGTATTTCTGACATTCAAGTAAATAATGGACAACATTTGTATAGGTATTACCTCAACCACATAGGCATGGAACAGTACCAGATAGTCCGTCTTACTATAGTGAGTAAAATACAGTATTCCCTGAATCCCTTGCCACATGGAGAGGAATAATAGTTAGGCGCTTAATAGGGCCTATAATAGATTTCAAATTTGATACAGTATATCACATTGCCTAATTTCATTTGATAGCTCATTCCATATACTGTAGTATACTTGTTGATGGTATAATTAAGCTAAAGTTATATACGAGTAAATGGTACAAATTATGTTTCCAGCAAATCCTCAGATTATAACTGGATTTAGAATTGACATGTGCATTAGCTGGGAGTTTGTCTGATAAATATGTAGGTGCTGATCCATTATATATTCTGTAAAATTGACTTAGCTTTCGATTCTTTCTTCTTTCTTTTAAAGTTTCAAAACATTAATGTCGTTTATAAAGGCATAGTTAGGCAGCCCAGTTACAATTCTAGCTGCTTGAAGTTGCAAACGTTCTTTAAACGTAAATTATAATTTATCACTGTCTTCATTTATACAGGGGGTTGCATTGGATATTTGTCTAGCAAACGGTGGAAAGTTTTTTGGAAGTACAAACATGATTTTATGTATGTCAAGTGAATGTATTTTGCAGTTGTAGCTAAGAACTAGTCCCAAACGACCATAAATATCTGTGATATTATGCCTTTAAAGGTAAATTATAATTTATCACTGTCTTCATTTATACACCCGGCCCACAAATTAAAACTGCAGACTAATCTAAAACTTGGTCAAAATATCTTGCAATGTTAGTGTTGTGCTGGCTATAGCTGTTTATAAGATACCGCCCAAATTTAACTGATATAGGCCTACTACATTTATAACCCAATACCTATACATGCAAGGACGCCAATGCCATCGTTTCTGACTATGACATACATGCATAGAACACGTAAACAATTATCTTATTGTATTGCGAGATAAACGTTAATATCATTGAAACAACGTCAAGGCCTTACTTATTATTAATATATATCCAAAGTAAATTGACAAGGTATTGCATCAGCTAAGTGCATGGGTACCAATAGGCCTACACCTCCATTCATTCATGTCTGATATATAGGCTACCCATTAGATAACAGACCCCACGTTCTATAGTAAAGGACAACATAATAATAGTAAACATACGTCTGTTCACTTCTCTACATTACATCCATGCCACTAGCTGGTATTACGTACAAGGACTGTCAGGACACAACAAGTTTTCATAACTCAACTCCGGGAGGATTCCCTTGCAAATGTTGGAACTACTTTCTGGTGACCTACTTAAGGATTTCGTACAAGGACCTCGTAGTATATTCTAGTAGCCTATATCCATAATAGCAGTTGACGTGCCTCTTACGTGTATACTACACTTGTTTCAAATTATTCTGTCGGTGGAAATCATTTAGCTATCGATCTAATGTTATGAAGCTTTTTACACGAAAGGTGCTTTATATTAATATTGACCTCGCCAAAGATGAACACACCAACGAAAATATTTTCCACTAGCATGAATAATCTATCCAGCAACGAGGTCACACCTGACCGGATCTAAACTTACCTCCACGAGTTATGTCCCATAACACTGTACGTAGTCTACATTGTGCATATGTTATTAGGTCTACTATATAGATATTATGAACATAGACTACATGTTGTCGACGCAGGTCAAGTTGCCCTGACCTGACAGTAGCCCTATACATATACAAACTCTAACAAATGTATACAAACTCTAATGTTATAGTTATATATACTTCCTTGATTTTCGATCTTAAGTGTAGGCCTAATTAATATTTCCGCAACTATATTGGATTAAATGATACACTAACATGATAACTATGAGTATTAGTATTTGGGCTATTGTACGAATTAACTGCAAAACTCTATAGAGGCTGTATGTGTACAAAATAAACTAAATAATGAATCTGTCTTGATTAGTGCTATATACAGCTAGGCTATAGGTCCCACTATTGGAATACATGCTTATAAAATATATCGGCCACTCCATGGACATGAACTTAAATACTATTATTAATATTACAGGCGATTTCAATATTAACTATCTAAGTGACAAATTTAAATACAAAATATATTAAACATAGAGCCAACAAGTAATATCCCAACCGACAAGAATGAATTACTAACACATCGAGTAGGCCTACGTATCCTCTTATGACGTGATGTTAGTTTCTTATAAGAACAGTCCGAGGTTCTAGATCCTATTTGTAGCTCTCGTTGCCTTATGAATGAATGAATAGTAATAACTGTAAGCCCACATATTTCACATTTAAGAGAAAAATCTACCGGTATAATCCTAGCTGATGTTGAGGGACTAAATAACGAACTTACTAGGCCTACTGTAGATTGGAAAACAATAACAAGCAAAGGAACTGTTAATTAAATTATTGAAGATTTTACAAAAACACTGAAATCTGTATCAAATGAATATAGTCCAAACAAACATATATGACTAACTATCAGATCGCAAGATCCACCAACACTCGTATACTAGTAATAGAAAGAGACAGCATATACAATAGCCAAGTAAAGAAATAACTATGCAATTAAAGGTTTAAGAGTCAGAAACAAAGATGTATCTTTATTTGTTTATAAATAAAAAGCAGATCATATGATAATACTTCTAAGATTGATGGTACATGTATACGGTTAATAAATCGTATGACAGTAAAGTGTGGTGGCGACTTGGTATATGTTATTTACGTAGCAAGAAACTCAGCCACACTTTCCCCCCAGTCATGTGTTAAACTGTCCTGTATGATAAGATGATGCAATAGCCATAGCCAGATATATCCTTCAATGATGTTAGTGAGAACAGGCTTAGCTATTATCGATAAACCAAATGACATCCCGCGCCGGTGTATAAATGTCTTGTCTTATATATTAACTGAAGAGGAGGTTTTTACTGGCATTGACTAGTTGCCTAGCTAAAATATTTGAGAAATACAAATACGTAAACTTCGGTCCGTATGCACAAACTTAGTTCAAGTTCAAGGTTTAAGCGATGAGTTTAAGTACTGTCGGTATGCTCAAAACCTAACCCTTAAACCACGGATTAACTAAACTACGTCTGTGCATTATAGGGGTCGTTTGTGCCAGCATTATGATTCAACTGTATTTATATAATGAAATAGGGCAATATTCTGTGGCATAAGTAAAACGTTCGACAAAGTATGGCATGGTGCATGTGCTTTAATCTCAAAACTCCAATCCAATGGTAGTGTTGTAGGAATGAAAATGTAAGTTAAGAATTTATATGCTGCAGTGGTTCAAAAGTTACCTAATAAGTAAATGTATAAGTATAAGTATAAGTAAAAGAAATCAGAAAGTATTAATGGCTATATGCATCTTAATTAAAACCTGTATTAGCAGGTGTTCGACAAGGATCAGTACTAGGACCCTTATTGTTTCTGACTAATTTTCGATTATAGTTATGGGATATAGGCCTAATTGTACTAAAATACAAACAACTATGCATGGAACCCTACACTTTGAAACATGCATTGCCTACATTGCGGGGCAACACGTGGTACAAGTCATAGTAAATTATAGGCTACACTGAAACAGCAAATACATTTCTCCAAAATAGAAAACACCAGAAAATGTATTATTTTCATAAAATGATCCATAACCTTGTTCCCGATTACCTATGTCATCTGCTACCCTATCATACATGAACTATTTCATTATAATCTTAGACACCCATCACACATTCGTGGAATTGACTGTAGTTCTGTATTGTACAATTAAATATAGATGGTTTTTACCGCATACTCGTGAAATGAATTACCTGAAAATATAAAAACGGCAGATACATATGGCGATTTTAAGAGAAAACTTTACTGCACCCCAAAAAAACTTTATATACGGGTCCAGAAAATGTCAGATAATTCATGCTCACACCAGGCCTAATTGTAGTGATTTGAATGCTCGTCTGCATGATCGATACCTAATCGATACTCCTATATAAATGTACTTACAGGTGGAAGTCGTAGCGATACAGTTTATATCATTACTTTTTCTCATGTCAAAAATATACTAATCTCAGGAATTCGTCAATCTGTCCATGATTTCTTTGTCAAATATCGTAGATTTCAGCTCTGAACATGTGCTAGCGTTTTGTAATTGTTAGCGAAAGTTTCTGGAAGTTTGTCCCTAAACATAATGGAAATATACCCTATACTATTTATATATACACTGTACCAACATTATACTCATTTTGTTGAAATAAAACATGGACACCTGCTGAAAACGTCTTGGATTAGAAAGACCCCAGCCTTCTTTTGAGCATTCGTCCGCCTTTTAAAAGTATTTACCGTACATACGTCAGTCTTTGTCCCACTACGACGGCGAATATCACTTTTGACAAAATCAACACTGTTGATTATCGAAAAGTTATTCCACAGTAGAAATCTACCACGTATGTTGAATAATGCATAATGTTATGTGTTTGCTGGGGTATAGCTACAACATTACTTGTTTAGCGTAGTCTGTGTCCAACCCAGCGGGGAGAAGGTTAAAACCAAGAGAACAGGTATTGTCCATAGGGTTAACATTTCAAGTGTTTAACATCAGAAATTCCTCAAGTCTGAGTTCTCGACACGACCAGCGAGAAAAATAGCAAATATATTTATTGATAACGTCATTAGAGGAGGTCTAACTAAGTCTATCTCGTAACTTATGTAAATCATTCAAATTTTGGACATCAAATCAAACCTGTTGCATGTAATGTATCCCTTAAAGCAGACATGGATTGACATTTTGGTGAGACGAACTTGCTCGCAGATTATGGATCTTGTCAATATAAAATCTTATATAACAGTTACTGATACGATTCAAACAAAAACCACAGGCTGAGTGGCGCCCCACGGAATCAATACAACAGCCACCTTACTAGTATCCCAGAGATTAATGAGTTAACGCTTTAACACACAATTCCAATAAATAACCATATATCGTACAATACAAGTTTTTTCCTCAAAATACATCGTAACCAGCGAAAACGAGTTAATCAGTTTTGAAACAGGGAGTTTCAAGATAAAAGGGTATCTAAAGTGCACATGTATATATTATTCTGTTTGTTACGTCTTAAAAAATCTCAAGTGACGTCAATTCCCACGTTTCTTTGGAGATGTCCTGATAACAAGTCATAAACTGGAATATGTTTTCCATCCCGATACACACACGTAATAATTAACCATCAACTATTATCAATTATCTATTATTAACATGTCAACTGCAGTTTATTTTCTGTCATCTAGATCCAGCGTTTCAAGCAATGAGCAATAAATCCACTGAAACCAATAACATAATCAATTGTACATGCTTTCATGGAACCGTAATATACAGTCTCTGAAATCTTCAATCAGTGTCGATCCAAAGAAGAAAGCCACATTTCTATAGAAATGGAGATCGTGTAGTTATAATAGAACTGGGGGCCTATTGTCGAAATGTTCTTACGATCATACGACAATCTTAACGATTCTTATACTATGGTGACGAACCGTTCTTAGGTTAAGAAGTTCGACAATCTTAACGATTCTTATAGTACGGCAACGAACCGTTCTTAGGCTAAGAAGTTTGTAAGAATATTCTGAGATTAGGCCCCGCAGGAAATGCAATTGTGGATCACGCAATTAGAATTCTTTTTAACTCCAGACCTTTTGAGATATAAACCAGCTTTACTAGTTATGGAGTTTGTTGAATCAATGTCTGGCTTGCTGTTCTGGGTGAAAGTAAATTTCATGTGCTTTTTGATTCATTCCTGTGACTTTCTTACCTTTCAGCAAGGACCTAATATGGTTACTATTAAAGGACCTAAGGTTACAACTAAAGGGTCTACAGTTACTACTAAAGGATCTAAGGTTACAACTAAAGGGTCTATGGTTACTACTAAAGGATCTAGGGTTACAACTAAAGGGTCTACAGTTACTACTAAATGATCTAAGGTTACAACTAAAGGGTCTACAGTTACTACTAAATGATCTAAGGTTACAACTAAAGGGTCTACAGTTACTACTAAAGTATCTAGGTTTACAACTAAAGGGTCTACAGTTACTACTAAAGGATATAAGGTGACTACAAACAGTCAAACTGGTCTACGGTGAGTGAATGAATATGGATTTTAACGTCGCTGCAGGAATATTTCACCCATTTGCGACGATGGTCTACGGTTATTACTAAAATAGTCTACAGTTTTCATATAACAACCTGTAGACCTAGAGTCCTTCCATACCAAACAGCACAACTCATAGGTTACCTTACTTCAACCATAGCCAGATAATACACCATTGCTAATGTTGGGAGTTAGTTACTGCAGTGTTGCACCCTTTCATACTGCGTTCAGCAGAGCCCTGATCAAGATTATGAGACTTCTTCGAGAAAGAACAAACTCAAGCTCAACTCAATGTTTTGTTCACAAATCCACATATAGAATTTGACATGAAATTGCACTCAAAGGTTTTGTAATTAGAATCTCATTGAGCATATGTTACTTTGAAGTTCCTAATTATCTATGAACGATATCTACCGGGTAACAGTAATCTGGATGCTGGTTTGAGCTAAATGCTGTACACTGAAAGCTCCAAAATAGACTTCCGCTTAGATCTACTTCCTCCTTCCGGTTGGCAAGTACAAATCTCGTGTAGGTTAGTAGGGCCTAGAATATTTTTTAAAGGAAACATAAAGTTGCAGAGAAGACTCTGGGCTTGTACCCCAGAATAGGCCCACTTCACTCATCTACTCCAAAAGGGGATTGGGCTTATAGCCCAGTATGAGCCAATGACCCACGATATACGGTAAGTGTACAACAAAACTGAACTATTTCCGATAGTACATTATACAGCATAACAACATTTCGAAAGAATTTTGATATGAACCCAGGAAGTGCCAAAGGCCAGTCACATGATGGTATCAATCTAAGACTGATATCACACCACAATAGTACTGAAACAACCTACTTGTTTGTCCACCCAAACACAGGATTCAGGAAGTCCTAGCATGCACAAAGCACTGCCCCAGACTCATTAAAAGATCAAATTAGCTGTGATCGCGGTGTACCTCTGCCACTCAGTCGTGCACTGTTGTCAGGTCTCGGGAAGGATTAGATTCCAGGTTGTGGAGTCAATGTTATGAGCACTGCTTGTACTGGCCGAGTTCTAGGGTGTCTGATGGACTTTCAGGAACCATTTAATATTCACGACTTTCATTCCCCTAAGGCCATGATCAAATGGTGCACTGCACTCAGACAGTGTTCTCAAGATGGCTGACTTACTATTGAGGCCTTGCACGGAACAATCGTCGGGTGGCAGAAAACGGTTTGGGTGGCAGGTGACGTGACGTGAGCAACGGCGGAAAATCCCATTATTTTGCCACCCGTCAAACAGTCAAACAGATACCACAAAACAACCTTCCTTGCAAAGTTCAGTTCCCAGCAATGTAGAAATCAAAGAAAACGTACATGCTAAATTGCTTGTTTACGTTTCACAGGAACGTGCATTACGTCACCATATGTTCGGAATGAATATATTGTGTAAACTTCAACTATCATAAAGACCACAAAAAAATAAAAAAATAGGTTCTCATGTAGTTCACATTTGATGTATTTAATAGGCTGGGGACTATACTTGTCAAATACAGTGGAATTACGTTTAATAACAAATCCAGGGCCAGAAATCCCATTTACGCCGTACTGACTTATGTACAAAGCATCCGTCTGGCGGCAAATTAAAATAATTTAGTGGTTTATAACCTATAGCTGGTCCTGGCCTTTTGAACTCGCTACACAAGAAGTGTCTGTAACAACTGAGATACTTTAGAGAGACATTCAGCCTCTCAATCCATGAATCATCTTGACAGTAAGGAACAGTTGTTCTTGTTCTGAGGCATAACATAAGGATCCGTGAGCACCATTACCGGTAGTCCCACCTTCCCATCAAATGCCCACCTATCCTCCCATCAGCTATTCTACCCATCCGTATCCACATTCCCATCAATCCACCCACATCTATCCATCTGCCAAGCCACTTACAAATCACCTACCTATTTATTGACCACCCGCACAGAATATCCACCCGCCCATCAGGGAACATTAATATATCCAGATTAACCCTCTCCCTGCTGAAGGCAACCTAAGATGCCCAAATGAGCAGTGATTGTACATAATCCAGCAGGGAGAGGGTTAAATAGCCAGGCTCAACACTATTTAATGTTACCGTAATTCTATTTACCAGGGTATGCATTTAATTTTATTATTTTATTATTTTTTATTTTTTTTTATTATTGTAATCATTACCATCATAATTATTATTATTATTACAATAATAATACTTATTATTGCTATTAATAATATGTATTGTCACTGACACTGTCAAGAAGACGCCAGTGCTAATCTCCCTGAGAACTTCACTGAACTGCAAACCATTTGGCTCCAGCTGAAGACACAGATATTGGCTGTTTCTAACAGCTTCTTAAGATGTCGTGATCTACTGCGGCTGGTATTAACCGTAGACGGCAGCCTTTCATAGATTCCGGGATCTGCCACCAACAGGAACAGTGAACACCCTCCAGATCAAACAAAACTGAGCCAGATTTGGTTTAACCCTCTCCCTGCTGAATAAAATCAGTGTGTTCTATTTCTGCATGTGATCGGGCAACTTAAGTCACCTTCAGCAGGGAGAGGGTTAATCACAGTCTTGGCTTTTGAAACGAATTTGCATGCACCCAAACATGAGCTGTGCGCCGAATATATGCCAGATAATTGTCACATCCAAGATAGGTCGCATCCCGATTGGCTAATTTACAGAAGTCTGAGAATTGAAGAGGTCTGAGAGCTTGACGATAATCCATGAATACGTTTACATTGGCGCTACAAAGTTAGACAGAATTTAGTCTTTAATCTCTGTACTTTTACTCCGTATAAATATAAATTACTAACATAAAGGTGTAATACATGTTTTAATAGTTACTAGGATAGCCGGCCAGGATAGCCATACAGAACTAGCTTAACTAAAGCTTAAGAATATCACCCACAAATACGCTGGCTCAATTTCAAATATACTTTCATCTTCCTGTTCAACAGTAATGGGTACATATAAATAGATATCATACGAGTGTTTATGTATTACTGAATTTATTAAACAAGTTGGCAAAACTGATATTATGCCAGACATTCATAACATTTCAATGAATATGATATTCTATTTATCACATAACTGTAGAATTTATCGTAACATTGATTTTCAGTCACAAACACTATAGGCAAATGTCATGGGAACTAGGTTAATGCATACAGACAAAATATAGTTCAAAGTAAATTTCTACATAATACTAAATGTGTTTACATATTTAATTGAAGAAATCTTTTAACTTTGTATTTTGATAACCGTACAGACCAATTCTCATATTTTACTAAATTAATTTAGTACAGCAAAAAAAAAAGAGGATAATATTATGTCAATTTGAAAGCTGAATACACAGAAGGAGATACAGGGAAAATACATTGCACAAGAATTAATTCATGTTTAAGTATGTAAACTCAAGCTCTAAGATCTCTGCACACCTAATTATACCCTGTACGGTTGTCACTGACCCATGCCGACAAACAGGATACCATTGGTACTTAGCCATCATCGGTATGCGTTTTAGTGTTCCTGATGTCTTTAATGATCGCCATAGTAGCTCGTCAATCTTTCACACGTGTCCGAGTTGAAGCATTTTCTTGAAATACTCGATCTGGCTCCATTTAATTGACAAATTGTGTTCCATCTGATGCTCTCACAACATGCATATTTTGCCATGGGACTTAAAGTAGTTGCATGGGTAATAGTATAGTATAGTCTGCTAGTTGTTTGGGTAATAGTATACACACTGGGGTTGGGGGGGGGGGGGGTGCCTGTTGCACAATGCTCTTGTAGGCTACAAC
>JAUTBZ010167839.1:0-10532 GCA_032361785.1 Lepetodrilus galriftensis | reverse complement strand
TAGAAACCATTGATAACATGTAATCTATATTTATTTATGCTATTATATCTTCACAGTACTGGTAAATGGACTGGTACGTGTATACTACTTAGCCTATTACTAATGTAAATCCAACCTTGCTATTACTAATGTAATTCCAACCTTGCATCTAGTCATTCTTGATGTTTGTATTAAATATAGTCATGTAACACATCCGCATTTGTATATCTACACTGTACTGTACATTGCCAATCTTGATGACAAAACTGTTTTGTATAATTTATCATTTTACTCTTGTACCACCATGTGTGGAGAAAGAGAATAAACAAGTTGAAGTGTGTGTGTGTGTGTGTGTGTGTGAGAGAGAGAGAGAGAGAGAGAGAGAGAGAGATATTGTTTATTAACAATTGTCTCACCCATTGTTACATACAAGAATAAAATACATCATAAAACATACATGTAACAATGGCCGCGAACATTGACTATGAGAGACATAAAACATTGATTAAGAATTAAAATAAATTTGCATATGTATACTAGTGCATGCAATCATGAGATCTGAAAGAGATGCATAAATGTTTAGCAGATCTATACATACAATGTAGCCTAAATTCATTAAATTCAATCAAAGACATTATTCATGTTGAGAGAAAAAGATAATCATACTTTACATTCAAGTCTTCTACCTTAAATCCTCGACTCAGCAGCGACAAAGACCCACTGTTTGTACGGAAGATACGTATTAACACGTATTACCACCGACCAAACAGAATACCTTAGAGAGTTATACGTATGATTGTTGTTGGGATATACGTTAACCAGAAGCTATCAGTATTGTTTGGAATGCGCACGAAATAAAAGATGATAGAGAAGATATCCTTGCCTGAGGCCTCGCTGTGTAACACAACATTCAAATGAAAGACCAACAGTCACAGGTTCAGTGAATGGGGGCAATTCTTGTGGACTAACAGGATAAGCCACTTCGACACTTTCTGTGCAACCATCTGCAAACACTTGTCGTAAGCCTTTCTCTGTAGAATGCGCTCAAAACCAGAGAAGGTTACATTGAGCGATTCTACATTTTTATACTTCAAAGACGGACACGATGTTAAAAATACAATGCATGGGTATCTGTGTTACAATGATGATAGTTTGGAGAAGTTAATTGCTTCCGATGTGCTATGCAATTAATGAAATAATGTCAGTAGCTTGTTTGATCCAATCCAAACTTACACTGTCGTGTGTCCTTTAAACAAAACAATTAATAATAATATATGCAATATTATTGCTTGCTTAGATTATTACTACATTATTATTGTACAGCTTTAGTATATGTCGACGAGTTCTAATTGTGCATTTTGTAATATTAATTAATAAGTAATATGAAAAGATAATATTAGGTAGACTTCAATTCCTGACTCAAGATTACGAAACTTTTTTGAGTACGATTTCATGCCTTGACTGCCTGACTACTAGTATATAGACATACATACGTTGACAAACATTATACCCAAAGGTTATAGGAAGTTTATACTTTTGTCAGATTATTGAAGAATGGATTGTGCCCAACATGAATTATACGATATGCTAAATTTAGGTATTAACAGGTTATTTCATATTAACAACTAAACTGCGCATATATCCTATATTTTTTATGAATCTAACGTTATGTCAGATTTAATTCGATGTTTATCGTGTCAATTTTATCAGCTGCTGCTATGACACTGAATTATAACATCTGACAATATCTGTATGTTATCTAACGAATTACAGTTCCAAATTACAGCCCCTGTGTCAACCATAATTTCCTAAAATGGTACACCTTAAAACTAGATCTACATGCATTGTGTTTATAATGACTTGGGAAAATAGCTGATATTGATAAGGCCGCAACGACTTGTGTAATGTGTGTAAAGTTCAGCTCATAATTACGCTAATGGTTAATCTTATACTATTTTGATTAAACTAAAGATAAATTATTTTCTTATTAGAAAACAACATTTGATCACATTTCTTTTCAAAAACTGGTTAAATTGTTTATTACAGAAAAGCCTTTTTTATCACCATGGAAACGGTTCTGGTTCATTCTAACACGATATTCTTAGACAACGACATGGCAGGGGGACAATCGGAAATATAGTCAGGCAACAGTATCCCATGTAGATACTATTTATCCCTGAATTAACACCGGGGTGAATATTTAAAACTAGACGGTGTCAATCTATTCGCTAGACTACAGACATGCAGTATAATTTATAACGACCCTATAAACAGTCACGGCGGGACGCCCTGTGTTATAATGACGTTACTTCCAGTTTTGTATTTACGTGAAAGGATTTAATCGATGCGAATAATTACAACATTAACATCCATTTTCCAATAGAACTGTTTCTAAGCCTCGTCTTGACATGGGATTTAATCCGTGGGAACTCTACGTGGTGGAATTTCACGTGAAAAAAGTCTGGGCATACACGTAATAACATGTAATGACCATAATATTTATTTCTTACGCTAGGGTTTATCTACGTAACCCTCTCCCTGCTGGATTAGGAAGTAACTTCTCTTTAGGGCATCTCCAGTTGCCTTCAGTATGGAGAGGGTTAAAGGAGAACCTAACAGAGTCATCAGAAAAAACTAACTGAAACGAGACACAAAGTAAAAAATGATATGAAACCAAATAGACCCTACTAGTATTTCAGATGACGAAGAATGAAGACGTTTAGTGATATCACATTTATAATACGAATTTCTTATGTATTTGTGTTCTAGCATACACACTGGATCTTTGTTTAGAGGATACATATGTTTTGGAATATCATTTCTTTCCCAGTGCCTATTTGAATCGATAGTCCGACTTCACCATTAATTCATATGTAACGGTATGTTTATTGCATACGTGTCTGTATCTTTATGGTTGTGATGTGTATCATTTTTCTTTTATTTAAAATAAAATATGTTTTAATACGTATATTCATCTAATGTAAATATCTAGAAATGCAAGCAAGTATCCAAATGATGTTTTCAGTTAGTACGAATGCGCTAATGTGAAGTAAACATAATCCCCGTCCGTCAATTAGTCTGGCGCCAGTCTCTACACAGTAGCAATAACTTCACTCAGTGTTTCACTTATTATTTCTATTGCAGAAAACACATTTTCACCTCAACTCAACTTGTGTCAATCACGGACCCAGACGACGTTGATTAGTATTACTTTCTGATCGAGAGCATGTAAACATCGACACTGCAATCTACACATGTGAAATGCGCATCATTGAGTAGTAGACTATAGTACAGAAAACATATTTTCAATCCCAATCGACGTGTCAATCATGAACCCAGACGACGTTGATTAGTATTGCTTTCTGATGGAGATCATGTAAACATCGACACTGCAATCTACACATGTGAAATGCACATCATTGAGTAGTAGACTATAGCACTGAAAACATATTTTCAATCCCAATCGAAATGTCAATCATGGACCCAGACGACGTTGATTGTAAGTAGTGCTTTCTGATCGAGCAACTGCAATCTACAAGTGAAATGCATAGTGAAATGTACTAGACTTAATATGGCACTGATCCATGTGACTGTGTTTTCCTTAATCGTCTGATCCGGTGATGGATTCTAAATGATATAAACAATTCTTGACAAGATCGTGGGAATAATGATCTATAATATCCCTCGAATACTTTGATATTGCTTATTAGTGGCTAATAAAAGTAACCATTTATGTTATTTCCTTCAAATAGTTTTCATATGTATACATTTATTAATGTAGTTGCCTATAACATATTTGAAAACTAACTTCATAGTATTACTTTGACATCAGCCTGATCAGACTTCGATATCTTGAAACAAATTTGAGTGAGATTTTGCTCAGCTGAAATTTCACCCATTGACTCAGTAGAATATCAGCTGCGTTTAATGTGTACTCTTTATGTACAGCACTGAGTCAATCGGGAAAATCTCATCTGAGCAAAATCTCAAATTCAAGTTTCTTTCGAGAAATCGGGGCATGGACAGCAAATACCGTCGAAGATCCTTTCACGGAACCCTTCAGGATTGGATCGTATTATCACAAGTTACATCTGGGGTGCGTTCAAGCTAGAATACATGAATACAATACTTTTTCCTACGTGTATTGCTCGTTGAACGGCTTCGTGCATATTGCTTTTCCTACACAGCGCACGGCCTCCAGACCCGTATTGAAAAGTATTAATACGTATTGCTACGCGTGCTGCTGAACGGCTTCTGCAGCAATACATAGCAATGCCAATACATATCGATACATATTCTGGTGAAATACCCTTCGACATTTGTAGCTGTGATTGGAACATGGTATTCCTTCTTAACCACTCATGCGACGTTAGACATATATTGTAGAATATAAAATGAATACGGTGTAGGTCTATTAAAAATATTAGTTTTATTCAAATGACAGACTAGCGTCTACAGTATTTTCCACAAATACATACGGTTAATGATATTTAGACAGAACGTTACATGCAAACAGAAGTGAGTATTCTTAGCTTCCCTTAGAAGAAATATCTTAACCTTAGAGAAGAATTATGTAGTTTGCGTATCGGCTATATTAGACAAATACCTAGACAGACAGACAGAAATGTAGACATACAAAAGTTGTATGTATAGTCTCGTCATAAGTAACACGAACTATCCAGGATATGTCATTACTCAGACAGACATTCATCCTCGTAACATCGATTCATTGGCTGCTCCATCAAACATAGCATATGTTTAAGAATGTATTGAATCTTATGAGTAGCATGTGCGTATGACTATATGTATAGGTTTTGTTTGAAAAATATCAGCTGACAAGAAAACATATGCAAACATATTGTTTAAGTTGGCCATGAATGCATGCTATACGTTGACAAACTGAAACATTATTGCATATCCTTTTTGTTGTCAAATGATTATGCCTTAAAAGTGTATGTCATATGCTCTTCTTCATACAAAAACATTAATTTTAAATAAAATTCATCAGATTTTTCTAGACGAATTAATTTAGAGCGATAACTTAACCAGTAATCACAACAAAAACTAATACAGATCAACGGAAGGAGCAAACGTCAATTTCAAAGTAAACATGATCCCTGTCAGTCAATTAGTTTGGCGCCAGACGTCTAAACGTTAACACACAGTAGCAATAACTTCACTCAGTATTTCACTTATTATTTCTATTGCAGAAAACACATTTTCAGCCCAAACTCGACTTGTGTCAATCACGGACCCAGACGACGTTGATTAGTATTGCTTTCTGATGGAGATCGTGTAAACATGGACACTGCAATCTACACATGTGAAATGTACATCGGTGAGTGACACTGAGCCCAGTGTGTACGTTGATCGTCGGATCCGATGAAGGATTACACAAACTTGAATTAATCGAATAAATGTGTTGATTTAATTGAGATAACACGAGACATCGTGAGAAAAAAAGATTCAAATATAAATTATGTTTTATAAATATTTGACACAATGACTAAATTATTATGGCTCAGAGATTAACATTAAACGTATTAATGTGTAATTAATAATAAGTAATAAATGTAATAATATGTATTTGACTTGGATTAAGCATTCAAAATCCAGACGTTCTCCCACACAACAGGTCTTAAATTATAAAAATAAATAACAAATACAATAAGTAATATTTAAAACATGGATTTTATTAAATCAGGTTACACACGGTGGTGGCACTATAGAGCTAGCACTAGCATTAATTAACAGCATATTGTCATAGCACATCAGTCAATACATTATCTCTATGTCCCAGTCTGTCTGATAAAGATTTACACATAGGACAAATTCTTCATATATTAATTAAATATATAATGTTGAAATCACAACATAATTTATCACTTAGGCATATTTCCTAATGTCTGTTACACCAAAATTCAGTCTAGTTCTTTCGTCAGACATCCGTATTTTTTAGGGAAGAGGATCTTCGTGAGCATGCTTCGTTTTCGCGACTTGACTTTCGTCTTGGAGGCGCCAGACGTCTTGTTCTGAGAAGTTAGTCTTGACGAGAGGAGCTTCACTCCGATGCGACGTGGGCTGAATCTCCGGAAAGCGTCAGTTCTGACACCTGCTAGGTCTAAGCGCCTCACGTCGAGAGACTGCTCTCGCAAAGCACTATCGTCGTCGTCGTCGTCACCGTCATAATGGTAGCCGATGTCTTCGTCGACGGAGATGATGCTGTCGGACACCTTCTCTTCAGTCAGAGTTCTCCTCAAGAACAGCGGAGAGTGGATGTCTCGGAACATGGAAAGACCATTCGCCGCCGTCGGGCGACGGTGTCGTCTGCCCCTGCCGCCATATTGGATTCCAGACTTCGGAGATGATGGTGGTCCCGCCGTCGCCCGGGTTGGAGCAGTGCTATGCGGGTCCAAGACGCCGCTGATGTCTTCTATGGTGTAGCTGCCATCGCTGTCGTCGGTGTACGAGTAGTCTTGGAAGGAATGGTAGCTACTGCCGCGGGTTCTGTGTCTAACTGTAGTTGACATTACGGACAGTCAGTCTCGGCGTTGGTGACTGCGGAACTAGTGAAATGTTCTCAGTGAACAGTGCTAACAAATTATCAAATATATACTCATGAAACCTCCAAATAGGATGAACTCGCAATTCTAAGGAATTAAACAAGACTATTATATTTTGTTGTCGTTATTAATAAGTACCTATATACCTCTTCTTTTTAAATACACCGCGATCGAAGCCCGTTACCCATCGAACTTGAAAAATTAGCATCGAAACCTGTAACTTGATTATGTGTTTATTCACGTATTTCTAATTCACCCCGGGCGGCGAACTTTGAAGTTAGATAGGTGCGAAATTCGCAATTACAGCGATTAGCTACCGAACAAGTGTAAAACTAAATTGCATTCTTTTCACGTATGGGTAAGGAAAAGACTTATAATAACGCCGTTTATCTATGAAATTGCTCGTTATTTCAGCTTTTACATCAAAGGGATTACCAAGAAAATGATGCCAGTAATCTTCCTAAACCATCGTAAATTTGAATTATTTGTTCGTAGGATAGAACTAACCGGAGTTTAATGATTAAAGTCTATATACTGTATCACCTTAATGTAACACCAGGGGTCCATTCCTCTTTCATTTTCTTTTAAATCCTTTTTTTTTTCACACAATGATATAACCTGGTTTGATATGTACATGTACTCACATATTTTCAACTTTCAACAGTATTTCGCGAAGGTGTCAACTAAAACTTGTTTAAATATTACTATAATCTGTAATATTATAAATTGTTAAGAAGTATAAGTCAACATCTTTAAATCTACAAGTATACATCTTTAAATCTATGAAATCAAATCAATTTTGTAGTAACAATTGTCACTAATATATGAATTTCACTAATAGCACGATGATATTAATGATATTTAACGTCTGTAAACTAAGTGACAATAGTGTGTACCATCAATTTTATTCATGTTTTTAATATACTATTCTTTTAATAAAACCTTTTTATCTTGACCCGCATAGTATACAATATTGTATTATCATTTTAAAAATATAGTAATCTTTCTTTATCCAAGAAGTATCCCTTGAATCCATGGTATATTATTCAACGCTCGCCATTGACTCCGATAATAGTATCTGAGTTCAAAGGCGCCAATTATTTTAAGCATATCTGGCTTCCTTGATAAAATCATTTGGTCATTTCGGGCTTCGGCCTGCTTGTGATAAAGGCAATGAAACAGATTTATGTTATCTCGACAAACGGGCTTCATTCTTGATTAGAAGACAACGGTTACGTAATATGTGATGAAAGACTGGATGCATGTTCTGAGTTTTATCAGGATATCTACATTGTGAAGAAATTAATTTTAACGCATACGTAGATTGCTGATTTGCAGTGTGTTATTACATCATATATGATAGCGAAAAATCAGTTACGTATCTATGTAATTATTTAAAACATTATATTTTAATTTCTTGTTATGTCCGAAACATAATGTCATTTACCATAATATATTATTATCACTAAATATTAAATATTATGGTATACTAGTATTATTATTCAACAATATTAACAACATTTATCAATATTCAGGCAGATATAGTAGTAATCTATATTTTGTTGGTTTATTAAAGTTACTTTATAGTAGGCCTATTCAACCTATACATTGATTATATAGGCAAGTGTTTCTTTCAAAGTTGTTAAAGTTTATCCAGACAGTTTGGATCAGTTTATTATTCGTCGGCACCAGAACACAATGGTGTCAAGCGGTTTTAATTCATAAAAAAAAAATCATGACATAAATTCAAAAAAACTCTTGTCTGAGACGCGAATGACACCGATAGTTGACGGAGTTAGCTTCTCGGAGTCTGTTATTTCCGTCTCCACGGAAATCCGCATTGATTAACTGTTGACGGGAAGCTGGAACCGTCGTAATCCTCGTCTTGCACGTGCGCGACGAACAGAGTATCGTCGTTGATTGGCTGCAGCGCAAACTACCCGCCATGTAGACTTGGAATCCGTCGTTCTGATTGGCCGAGAGGGCGGAGTCGTCTGTATTCGAACGGGTTATCCTCCGGAGGTGTCAGGGTAATCTCATTGTCAAATAACAGCATTTGACAAGTGAGTGACAGCTAGGGTATATATTCCTTGAGCGGTGAGAAGCTGACAACATTCGCTCCCTGTCTCCACTGCAGTCGTCAAGTTCCTAGTCGAAGTTTATTTCACGTCTAGCGCTTCACTTACCAACACACCAACAACGAAATTAAATTAAACCTCCACCATGAAGCGGAGATCCGAGATAATGTACACTAGCCCTGCCAGTAGAACGGAGTTCCTTCTTCACCCGGACTTCAACTTCGACAAGACGCATCCAAGACTCGTGGACTACTCCGTCAGTGACAACAGCGACAGCGACGACGGCGACGAGTCTCGTACTCAGTTCGACAAGTCCGTGGACAACCTCAAATCCAGCCTGGAAGCGCTGGGAACTCCGGTTCCGTACTTGGAAGCGTGTCTCCGCCGGAAAGTCCTGAAGAAGAGCATGAGCAGGAATCTAAGGGAGCGGGTTTCCATGAGACTCAAAGTGGAGAAGGACGCCGAGGTTGAGAGGAACAATCGCCTGATCAAGATGATGCAGATGGAGGATATTCTGAATACCACTAGGATCGTGTGCGACGCGGAGAGACCTGCCAAAAGGATGAGATTGGACACTAACTTGTTTAAGAGATTCAGCCCGAAGAGGATGTCTTTTCTCAAGAAAAATAGAAAGCGACGCCCGTCTCCGATGGCTGATAGCTACCCGAAGAAAAGCATCTTTTCTTTTCTGAGCAAGTGAGCATTGAGCTATTTCTGAACATGAATTGAGATGTTTCTGAACTGAACATGAATTGAGATATTTCTGAACATGAACATGATTGAGATATTTCTGAACATGAACATGATTGAGATATTTCTGAACATGAACATGATTGAGATATTTCTGAACATTGTCAAGTGAAATTGTGAATATGAAATGTACATCCTCGTCTGTGAAATTGACACTTGATTGACACTGCTTCTGTAGTAGTGGAAATACGCCTGATCGTGAAATGTTCCTGTATTGTACAATAGTGACAGGTATGTGTGTTATCCAGTGCTATTTGTGATATACATAAGTGCTAACGCTATGACTGTTATACTCGTAACGAGTGATTGCAAATACATGTACATTATATGTAATAAACATGTCATAATATGAACATCTTATTGTGTATGTTATATATTTTCTTATACCCGTTATTAGTTTCTATCCATATGCTATGAAACCATTACGTTTATACTTTAAACGTTTAAGCATATATTTTGATATAACTGAAAGTTGTGCTGAAAAAGTTACATGAACTTATTTGTAGATTGACTAAGCTGAAAAGTTAATATCTGTTATTCAAAATTAATTATATATTTATTTTCTAAACTCAAGTAGAAACTATTCAAGCAAGTTTCACGACCAAACCAAATGCTTTTGTGTAATAATGTAATTTTAAAATTAATTCTTTACAAGCAACAGCAAAAAAAGGCTGCACACTACAGGTAATTATTATGTAAATGATAATTAGCAACCAGTCCAAGCTTCCAGCTGTTTGTGAAAATCCCTATGTTAATTGCGATCAGCGCTTCTACGACGGTTATCAGAGCAAATGTGTTACTCTTCCGTTACTACAGCGGGGGTTCCCTGTACCTCGTTACAACGTATTGTAGTCGACCACTGTGACACAGCTGATCACCGTTATCCCTTGCTGGTACGATTTTAAAAAAATAGATTATTTTTATTTTTTATGTATTTCAAGATGTTTTTTTTTTCTTTCTTATGTAAAGTTTAACTATATTAAATTTAAACATTTAAACTGCAATCTTGATGGGTAGTAAACTATTAATGTTATGGTCCATTCTTAAATGCTGCTTTAAAGTCTATGCTTGTGAGAACATTGTAATCATTCTCTCTTCATTCTCTCTTCATTCTCTCTTCATTCTCTCTTCATTCTCTCTTCATTCTCTCTTCATTCTCTCT
>JAUTBZ010167817.1:0-10533 GCA_032361785.1 Lepetodrilus galriftensis | reverse complement strand
ACCCAAGCTGGCATTTCAAACGCATTTACAATTCCATTTCATCCTATCGGGTACCAATTGTACATGTGGCTGTACATTAGCAGTTTGGATCTAAGAACGTTGCTCAAGACGTGACATGAGCTATATTATATAGGGCTCTAACTCTGGGGTACCAACCCTGGACCGCTAACCCTGGGTTATATAACATAACTTATTAATTTTTAAATATTATCCAAAATATGCGTCGATTCTAGCAAGTTGATTGGCTGAGAGGAGTCCCGTGAAATATCCGCTTGTAAAAACCCGTACACCCCGGAAAATCACGCTGCGGTCTCGGGGCCTACGAGAAATGTCACCTTGTAAAAACCCGTACACCCCGGAAATCACGCTGCGGTCTCGGGGCCTATGAGAAATGTCAGCTTGTAAAAACCCGTACACCCCGGAAATCACGCTGGTAACTAATAATATCCGTTGAGTAATAAGATATCAGTGATTAGGGCTGTTCGTTTTACCACCGACTGACAACACCATCGGGCAGCAGATTGACCCCGGTAACCCCGCAAACGTGCTCGATTTGCCCCTTAATTCCACAGTCTCATCCGCCGGCAAGCACCCGCTTTGCCGCTATCGAAAGACCGGCTAACACGATGCTTGTTGGCTAAGAAAATGGGCATATCGAGCGCGTTTGCAGAGTTACCGGGGTCAAGCGGCTGCCGATTTGTGGCAAAACGAACAGCCCTAATGAGTTTCTTCATCACGTGTTTCCATGAATAGTAGCTGCATGTATTAGTAAAGGACTTCAACTTTTACACTTGCGTATTGCTTGAATGTCTGCTTCTTCATAGATTGAGCGTGTTTTAAAAAAAATAGATAAGTTACTTGCTCAAATGTCCAATTCTAGATCACTAGTAGTAGGTACAAATAATGTAAATGGTTGTTATGTAGGTCATGTTTTATTATAATATTTTAGCAAATACAAAATGCAAATTACCAGAGTTCATAGTTCAATGCATTGCTTACATTAGATGGCACAATAGCAATAACAAACTTGAACTTGAACTACAGTGGCGCCGTTATATTGCAGAGTTTGGACTTTTTTCATCTTAATAAAATAAATGCATTCTATTAGCTGACATTTTGTTTGCACTAAATAAATAAATGCATGTAATAATTTTGTATTGCGGGCATGACCTTCGGTATGTTTAAGGGCGCATTTGAACCGTAATTCCGGAATGTTTGTTTAAGATATTACAAACATGAGTGTAACAACCGCCTGAAGTGTAACAAATATAACTTCTTGTGATCCTTGATTCGCTACGATAAATACATTGTGATGGACAATGTGGTTTTCACTTGGAAAATACTATGAACACTCTCGGCGATTAATCGTGCACTGATCGGATTCCAAGCTCTGAATGAAGTACTAAATGAATATTTTGCTTCTCAATAGTGATTCATTGTGTCTTGGTATGATTGCGACTGATAGCGCCTAGAACATGACTGCCAACCATATGTATAACTATATTATGGCGTTTGATGTTCTTGTGTTTTCGTTTCATTTGTATTTTTTCGATGCATATATGTTTACCTGACGTTAATTTTTACTTTCATTGATTTTTATGTCAAGATAGAAATCAGTTGCCAACATGTGTATAAAATAAGTAACCTAAAACGTTTGCAGTAGTGTTAAGAACATGGCTTTGGCGAAGTCTAAAGGGCGTATTTAAAGTGCAATTTCAGAATATTTGTTTAAGGTATTAAGATGTGGATGAAGCAACAGCCTCAAGTGTAAGGGATATAACTTCTGGTGATAATTACTATTCACCAATATGCATGGTCTGCATATTCCCTTACCAAACAATCATAGTGAAGAGCTGTTAGCTCGCCGAACCCCGCAGAGGTTACAGAGCATAGAACTATACAATGAATAAAAAAGAAAAACCGACACCGTCGAAAAACCCGTGAGCTCGACGCTTCGACGTATCATCGGGATCCATTCAAACCCCGTTCGTGATGAATTACAGTAGCCACGGTTATGGGGGCGATTCTCTCCGGACACGAGTACATGATCCGTCATACAAGGGGAAGAGGGAAATAAAATGTGAGAAAGTGATTTAGAAAGCCGACTACTCGGACGGTAATAGGGTGTATTTAGAGAGATCTTCTCCTGGGACACGACCATTGTAAACAGTGCTAATGAATCGTAGCGGGTTTTGAAAGAAGACGTGTCGAGAAATGAAATGAACACAATCGCCTCCCGCCGCCAGGAACAATGAGACAGCAACTCTCTAAGCTCTCGACGGCCGCCTGGGCAAAAATTACAGTATCTCGAATATCAATATATCAATTAGACTAATATTAAAGTTTCCAAATGTTGTGTGTGATTGCTACTCTTCGTGCACATGAAATCAATTTGTCTCTCTCGTATCCATCTTGCGTTGGCCGACGTTTGATCGTGATGCACCAGGGGCCGCTCCATAAAGACGGGAACACATCGAGGGGGACAGAAGTCACGTTTGGGGAGTCCAACAAATTTGGCCAGAGCTGTTCAGCACGAATTTAGGTCCTCCATTTAATATCGCCTCGCCAATGATTGTATAATGTATTAGAGACTGTCTCGGACGTTAGGGAATAGAAACAAGCGACTGAATACGGTTTCCCTTTCACATTCTGATTAGAGATTCAGCACTAGGAAACATTGGGCAGAGAGTCATGCTCAGACATCAGTGTATTGCTTGCTATCAAAACGTAGTGCTTCACCGGGGTGTTGCCAGCATATGTTAATACGGCTTTCAACTGGAAATATGATCAGACGAGAGATTGGGTACATTTTCCTCCCAACCTTATCAAGTAAAGTAAGCCCTGTAAATATTAACTCAAGATGCATACGCACATGTGTACATGCACAGTACATATGCTCGTGTTTATCTTCTGATGGTGCTAATATTCAATATCAAATGCAAAAGGTTCAAACTGATTATCTTTTGTATCTAACAGTAGAATTTGCAGTGCACTTCTTGACCGTTCTGGTCACTTCCTTTCGTGTAAGACAACCATAAAGTGTGCGCTTATTCTTCACAAACAGGCAGTGATGACAACATTGTCCAACTCTAAATTAATTATCTTAAAGCTTCTGAAATAAACATACATATAGAAAATGGTCTTTGTCAGTGTTAATCTAATACATTCTGGTAATATCAATTAGCGATTATTACATATTAATTATCATATAGATAGAAATTATCTCCCTTGATGTTCTCCATTCAAGACCATCCCTTTCATGTTCTTCTAAAGAGCAAGCGGAGTCTTCAACACGTTGTACAGTAACTCTCCAGCTCTTCAGATAACGAGATTTTAATTACACGGAGATGGGACCATTCACTAATTACTGTGGCTGTCGACCTCTACATCTGTGGCATATGGAACATGGCGTGACGGGCAGGATTCCCTTGTAAAGAACACAACCTGCACTGGAACGGATGGTGAAGACAGCGCCAAGCACAAAGACCTCCACGAAGTCAGGCTTCAACCTTTGGTCAAGTCGGAGGCCGGAGACGATTAGAACCGATTTGATTGGTGCTAAATTGCCACAAATTGATTTGATTACCTTAAGCTGCTTGTGTGGCATGTAGTCAAAGAAGTAGTGATTCCTTAAACGGCAATCCGATTTCCTAGCCTGGCCAAAAACAATGGGATGAATTTCCTGTCTTCACCAATCGCCTTTCGCACATCGCCTGCCGTGGTAAGGCTTGATTGATGAAGCGGCAACACATCAAAGGCGTGGAGTGTTCAAGGTGGAGAGAAAGGTGATTGTCTGATTTAGTTTAAATCTGAGGTGGTAGTTTTGATCAAGGAGATGCGTGTTGCTTTTGTTTCCCCGTTAATGCCCGTCAACTGCGCGGACAATTTCTCTGCCATCGTTCAAGCACGGCGGATTTATCTAGTTATGGGATTCCAGTCCTCTAGCAAAACAATAAAGACAAAAGAATTTATCCTAAATTAATGGTGCAGCTTAATATCATCATTGACATCTCGTTTGTAACCGTTAAATAGTCATGTTGGTTTTTCCCATAAGCTGGACTTATAGAGCGGTTATTATAGCGCCGGGATTATAGGGAATACTCCACTGACATGATTGATGGGTACAGCTAAGCTGCAGAGCTTTCTCTGCCGTGTTGCAAATAACAAGTTGTGCTTACCGATTATGATTCATTAGGCATTTGGGGGGAAATGCAGACGTTTGACTTCATTCCTTTTGATTTCAAATTATCTTAAAACACTCAAGGTGAAGGTGTGGCTGATCCGTCTTATGCTGAAGTTTTTTTTAATGCAATTGTTTGAACTCGTGTATCGGCTTACCCAGTATTGCAATAGTCTATGGCTATGGTTGGATCTAAGGCCAGCGTAGAGTCACGTCGTTTCGTACAGGAGTTCCCCACCTGTATCATTGGCAACAACGGAAGCCCCGAGTGACGGTGAAGCAGAAAACCATCCGGAAACAGCTAGTGCTGATGAACCAAGAATGATAACTGCACTGTGGCAGACATCCTGTTATGATCGCGTTGAAAATGGCACTTCCGTTGGTTCTGGAGTGCGGTATAATTTACCACAGCGATAGGTAGGCCTATATGCCCGCCCCCAGGAAACGTGGAGACAGCATTCGGATTTGTTTCCATAAAATTAATGTGTATGCAGCATATAGATCTGGAAGAAGCGTGGTAGAGCAGTGGGTAGAAAGTTGAACTTCTGAACCAAAAGCCCCGGGTTCGTATCCCGTCTCTGGATCTCGGTATCAATGTTCGCGAAAGTTACCTCTGACGCGATATTGATAGGATGCGCTGTCTGTAGAGTGGCAATGCAGTTGGTCTCTCAGTACCAGCCGTTGCTAGTAGGTATACATGCTGCAACATTCAGTGATACGGATGTTGCGATAAGTCGTGATAAGTTAGGGGCGGATCCAGACTTTCAGGCTCATAATTTCACCATAAATACAAAATCCCAATTTAGACAACAATAGTAGATATATAAGTATTTGAATCATTTGAAAATTAGATGTCATTCCCATGTGACAACCAATATTGTAGTAATTGTTAAAAAATTTGTTTAAGCATTGTGAAAATATATATTATACTGAGGCTATTGTGTTTTAACCATGGAATGTATTAACTCTCCATTTCAGTAGACCCCTCTTAATCTCTCATCGAATGATAATGGCAACATCTGAACAATAATATAGCATTGTATGATTGGTGTCAAGAAATTGAAACGTAATAATTAATTAATTAATGCATGGCATCTGAAAACAGTTTTTAACCATAATGTCAAAACGTGAACTGTATTACCTCGTTTATTACTTTTTAAATATTTAACAAGGTTCCAGAATCAGCCGAGGTTCACTGAAAAGCGTGCTTGTCGGTAGCTATGATATCTCGCCAGAACACGTGACACTCGCACGAGACTTCACGTGGGAAAAGCTAATATTTTCCACACGACTGATTTCGTACACAGATTGCTCACGGTAGTAACGCCTGTAAACATAAGCTCCGCGACTTGATGACTCGATGTATTTGTGCATTTTGAAGCCAATTGCTGCGTATATCGAAATAATTGGTTGACGCCTGACTGGAAGCATTACCACGAACCAAACGCATACTGTAACAGCCACTGGCATTCAATTATGGAAAAGCCATGCCCATAGTTTCAGGTATCGAATGTAGTCAAGCGAACATAGTAAAACTTAATACGTGTTTCTCTGCGGTTGATGGCATCTTGTAGTATAAACCTCAAACGTGCGTGATGTATGCAAATGTAAAACATTTTTTTCCCCATAGGTACAGTATACTATGTCAGAAGAATTTTTAATAGCGAGTTTACGATTTTGTTACATTAACTGTTCTTCCTTGAATTACTATGACGATCGATCTAGAAAAATATAAAATATAAAATGTTTTGAATAATTGTACACAGAAAATCATTACCACATTATATGGCATACCAAAGAAAATAAGAAATATTTTCCCTTAAACTACTGTAAGGTGCCATTAATTAAAAGCAATAGAAATAAAGTGTATTTTATATTGTACATGTTTTACAGTTCCAGCACTATTATACTTATTAATTCTTCATCTCTTCTTTTTCTTTTTTTCTTCTTCTACTTCTTCTTTTCTTCTTTTCTTCTTTTCTTCTTTTCTTCTTTTCTTCTCCTTATTATTAATACTTGTCTGGTGTCAGAATCAGATAAAAAAAGAATGAATGAATATCCTCGTAACCGAGTTTAAAAACAAAATAATAATAGCATGACCTTATATATAACATGCATCTTAAACAAATGACACATGTCAGCGCGGATGTCTTTGTACCGCTGGTCAGCTAACGGAAATGGTAATACCCATCTTGTGTTCATGTGTCTACTTACTGATTATTAGAACATTGCTACTAGACAAGATGAAATGTTGTCGTACGTTATAAAAGCCCCCATAAACATAGAAACAGATACCTATAGCAATTATCAAACTTTGTAATTACAATCAGGCCAAGTGTGTGTATATTTTTAAAGCAATCTTCAGACATTTAGTTAGTGACATGTTGATTTGAGTTAATTTCAGTTGATGTTTTCTTTTAGGCTTTAAGATATATTTCCTTTTCTGTTCATATGTAGAATTATTATTATAATTATTATAATAATTATAATAATAATAATAATAATAATTATTATTATTATTATTATTATTATGTTGTATTATTATTATTATTTTTGTATTATTATTTTGTATTATTATTATTATTATTATTATTATTATTATTTCTATTTGAGAAGACGTTTGAATTCATCTTCGAAACACCGGCCATTATGACCAATTATTAATGATACAGGTCGGTGTTTCGAGGACGCATACAATTTAGTGTTAGTTATATGTTTGTAAATAGTGTATGTTCGGTTGAGCTTGCGAATTAGAACATAGCCTAATATATTCATAGGTAACATTGTAGGTGGAAGTAATACAAAATGTCATTCAATAATTGTTTATATAATTATTACTACATGTATCGTATTTCTGTGTATACATCTAGGAATAAGTTTGTTTGATGGCCGTTGACTTCAGAATGAAAGGTGATAGTAGAAATATGATTACACTTCTACCTCAAAGCGATGTATTTTAATAAATTGCACCATAGACAAAAGTGAATGTTCAATTGCATACGCCAACTAGACTCAAACGTTCAGTCTTCTTAGATTTGGGAGGTATAATCATTACAAGACTATACAATTAATAGTCATTACTCCGGATTTATCCTCCAGACCCAAACCAAGATTCATGTTTCATGTTTAAAACTTTAGGTTATTTGTAATGTTCGTTTGTTATTTAGGCATTTAAACGATAATTACCAGCGCAATGTTTTTGACACAAAACCTTGCCATATGGTTGATTAGAGGTTTTTCTGAAGGTTTAAGATCTGAACTCTTTAACGATGGAGGTTTGATTCTGAGCGGGGCGCGTCTTAGATCACCTTGGATATAACGGCCGTATCTAGTTACTGCGCATTCACCCCAGCCGCTCAGCCGCCGACCGTTCTTTGTGGGGTGGAGTTATTCGATATGACAACGGGTAACCCCCATACCGTCTGTTAACTAGGTGCGAGATGAGGCGAGTGTATTCACGCGGACATATGTCGAATGTGACAGTGGTAGAAAAGACTTGTTGGTGAGACTGTACACGGTATCCTGTTACGAAACTCTCTTATCCACTAAGTTACCATGCCGCTCTCCTTGCCTAATACACTACTGCAAAGAGAGCGCCATCGTTTCCTCTAGCGGATGAGAGCATTGTGAAAGGATACCCTGTTCGACAGGACGATCGTGGCGCTACGAGAGTCGTAACTCTGCGATCGTTTTGTGGAACGAGACCCCGTAGCCTACACCACATTATTATCTAGCCAAGGTAGGACAACGTCAGTAAATGGTGGTTATCGCGATGATGTGAATGTAAAATTAATGAGGAAGTGACGATAATCATATTATACGGTTATATCCTTCATCATAGCTCTTCATCCCAGTTCTTTTCATTCGCTCTCAGCTCTTCAGCATAGCTCCATAGAAACTCATCATCATATTAGTAATAGTTCTTCATCATAGCTTCTTCATACATGTTCTTCACCGTTCTTCATTCTAGCTCAGCGACACATCGTCAACATACGGGTATCTCTTCATCACAACCAGAGCACTATCCTGCAAAATGTTACGTTTTTCTGTTCATTCTGTTCTAAAAAAAATATTTAAATACCCAGGTTCCAATAATTAGTTTAAATGTATTCATAGATTAGACTAATACGATTTAGAATATAAAGGTGATCAAATAGCGTGATACATATGCTACACAAATGATCTGCTTTGACACACTGGTTGAAAGGAACGCTAAAGATCCTATCAAGTTTCAATAAATAATAGAGTGCAAACGTGGAAAAAATTCTCCTCTCATGAAATACTCTCCACAAATATGCAAAACTAACCAAGTAAAATATCAAGTACAAGGATCAGCTGAAAAATGTAACAAAATCATTCTTTAAAAAAAAATATTTCCCATTTATCATTTGTTAATACACCGTCGAAGATTAAATCTAATAAAGGCGTATTCTAAATTTCAAACTAATGTACATTGTAATGGAAGATAATATTCAATGTTATGGGTGACGGCATATTGTGAAGCTTAAATAGTTACCTAAGCTATTGCCCTGACATTTAGATGTTCAGACATGATATTCGCATAATGTACAATTATGAAATTGGAGAATCACTAATATTATTCTATGTTTCAGTATATGTGAATCCTGTTCTCTGCACCTGAGTCTCCAGACCAAGCGGCATATGAATCAACTTTGAATAATATAACGACTTTGAAGGAAACCTAAGATGGAAAGGGGAGCATATGGGCTGAAACTACCTGCTCATTGTTTCTCACTTTTCCAATCGCGTGCCCATTCTAACAGAAAGATCATCTCCTAACTACGTGCATTAGTCCAGACCGTTCTGACATTTAGTATTATTGGGAGTATAGATGGCTTTCAGAAATCAAATAATGTTCCACAACGGTGTCTCCTGTTCACGTCCATACCATAATTCAATACAGAAGCGTGTCTTCATGCAAGCGCTCAGGTTCGGCCTGCGTATTGCCGTTCAAATTAAGGAAAAGACGGCCGAAAATAATCTTTGTCAGTTGTATTTCTCGAGGGGGCTATATTTACAGAAACGTTTTGTTTAACTGTTGTGAATTGGTATTTAGTAAGCCCTGTTATTAGTGAACAATTGACGCGGGACAGGACCAGCTGAGCTCGCATGGATCGCCCGGTAAAAAAGCAAGACTTCTACCTGGCTACATTGATCGTCGACGGGCCGCAGGTGTTATGGGTGTATCCGTCGGCTATACTCCTTTCTTGGCTTACCTGTTCGGAGAGAAACAAACAGAAACGCGACAGAAGAGGGTAAATCAAAGCAATTCAGTGTCGTATTAATTGCTAATAATTACTACTCGGTTTTTAAGGCTACGTGGTAACTCCCGATAATCTATAGGTCTGGTTTTTAGGGTGGGCGATGTTTGAAGCCGGAGATATGAGGAGAAATAAGTATAGGTTCGGTGTGAGGAGTTTGGTCGATATACTTCCGTTGTGCTTACCCTGCGAGACTTGCTGTCGATGAATGGAAGGTATTTCCATGAATAAATCATTGATTACTCCGTCATTTGGAATGACGAATCTTGTCTGCTTTGTACTGGCTTATAACTATTAATTACCCAGATTTTAGTTAGCACAAAGTTGCCGTTTTATTGTATTTCTCTTGCCTGGAGGTTGACAAGATTAATGAAACAAATCGAAAGTGTGACGCTAGATCAATCTGATGCTCGTACACGGACAAGGCTGAAAATTAGTCTGAACAGTGACATGAGTACTGGGAAATTCAGACACAGAATATATTATACGATTTTACCATATGGAAAATGTTTATGTTGTCGGGTAATTCTGAAACAGATGCTGTTATTAACATATTCATAATGCTTTATGATAATATTCTATGTATTGATATGCCATGTGTAAAATGCAATGTTTCAATTGCAGTGTTTGTCACCTTAAAAGCTCGAACAACAGCATGTTTTCACGTTTGAAATGTCGTAATCAAAGCCATACGTACTGATTCTATAAGTATGTGGTTTATGTTTACTAAGATACAACCTTTCAATTGAAGCGAGTAGCACCTTAAAATAGCTAGTAACAGCCTGTATTCATGTTATAAATGTAATACTAATTAAGACAGTGATAGTTATCTTAACAAGAAGAAGAGTAGTGTGGTCAGGACGGTATGTAGGATTACCTTTGCATGATGCGTAATGTTGTTAGATTCATTTCTGGTCGTCTACGCATTAATAAAGTAGCGTACATTGTTAATAAGATCGTGCAATGGTCTATAATGAATGAAAGTGCCATATAATTATGTCCAATTTAACAAATAACAACACACTAGGTTTTCTAAAATAGGTGCTTAAAATATGGAACGAAAACTTCAGT
>JAUTBZ010167806.1:0-10534 GCA_032361785.1 Lepetodrilus galriftensis | reverse complement strand
ATGGCGGCGGACCACATACCATGTCATAGAGTAGTATTAATACAGATTTTAAACACACGTTTAGACTGAATATATTCCAACGCTGAATTATTACTTAAATACAAGAGGTAACTATACTGGAACTGACTGAAGATTACCAACTTTAAATATGAGACATGCACACAGAGCATACATGGTGTGATTGCTGGGCAATATCAATGCATACATTATTATGATTATGATTATGATTATGATTGTTATTATTATTATTATTATTATTGTTATTATATACATTCTTTCAGATACGAAGCGCGTTTTGCATAGGAAAATATTAAGGTATAAATTACGTTCGTTAACACCCTCCTGTCAAGAAAGGTGTATACATGTAGTACGAAGCTCTGTGAATCACCGGTAATAATTTAATGACTGAAACATCTGTGACAGGGAGTTGCCGAAATATGATGTATGTGAGGCTACACTACATTAAACTCGAAAATTGTACATCTTGGATATAACTTGCAAACAGCCTATACAAGTCAACAAGCAGATTTATTAGATCTGTAACAAACAGCTCCTCTGTTGAACCTCAGTACAAGCAAAGCCAGTGATATGTCACATTTTTAATAGGATATTTAACCCTTATTAGACTTGCAAATTAATTCCCATTATCGCGTCTTTTTAGACACCGACGCGTTGCTGTTTAATCCATCTGTTGCATTAACACAAACTATGCTAGGAATGTCGCTTCATCTTACAAGCCATCAAGTCCTTTGAGTCGCAGTTTTACCACCATCCGTTAACCTGCTGATTAAAGCCTCCAAACTCCTTAATTTGATACTCATTTCCCAACGCTCTGCTGCAGAACATCGGCTACAGACAGGAAGTTCTAGAGAGAAAAAAAGTCCGTGTCCCATTGAAATGATTGAAATTGTTAATTGTAAGATAATTTCCACACCCCGGCGAGAACAGAGATCTAGATGGCGCGTCATGCAACGCATGTTAACGCTCGGCCAGGTATCAACTCATCAGCTCGTCTCTTTGATGACGGAGGCCAAGACAAATTGTATATAAATAACGTGTAATGATTCCCCACCCCACGGGATTTCAACTCCCAAGACAACGTCACTCCGGGGTGCTCACGACGTTTTCGTAAGAAACCCGCGTTCAATTGTCCGGATCACAATGACCGCATAACTACCGGACATCTCATGCCGCGGTCAGTACGATGACGTCCAGTAGTGTCCTCTTCACACACGCCTCATTTCTTGACCATCATCTAAACAGCCCGAGAATTAGTCCACTCCAAGGCCCACATTGTCCGCTCACAACTGTCCCCCTTCTTGAAGACTCTCCAGTTCCTGAAGACCCAGGAGGTGGTAGGCAGTGATCTCTGTATAATGACTTGGCTTTGCGGCGAGGAGAGGCCGTTACGATAGGCGCCATTGTCCTGCCAGAAGATCTCCTACTTGTGCGTTTGTTTCACACTTTGCGCCATGGCTTACTAACGTATCACCTCTTTATCTGGATTTGTTATCTGGCCGTGGTAACAAGCATTCAGATACAATTGTAGATTGTAACGAAACCGTAGCTTATCCCCAGGTAGTGGTGTCGAGATGAATGGAGGAATTTACTGTGTTGTTGCTCCAGCTGTAAACACATGTACACCATCTGATTGATTCCGGTTAACGGAAGGACAATAGGAATTGACAAAGTTTCACGGTAAAATGTCACTGAAAAGCATAAAATCATGTTAATAAATGGTTTGAAAACAGAAGACGAAGAACTGCCTATTTGAGTGCTTGGAAGACGTCATAGATATTTTATACGTCCAGCATTATGTCTACAAACATACATACTATTAATATGATGTTTAAAGTAATATTTTCTGTTGGTTAGGACATTTTTGTAAAATATTCCCTTGTTCTAACAATTGACGGGTATTGATTAATTCATATATTGTAATGAAGTTTTGGAATTTTTTTAGGTGTATTCGCTTATTTAATACATACATATAATTATGCAGTTTGGAAATTAATGTCCTTGTTTATTAAATATGTCTCAAAGATGGTTGAATATGATATTCTAACAAACTTTGTTTTATTGGTACTAAGTTTGTACCCAAATAATCGTGGCTTGTACGAGAATCGCTCAGATAAGTTAAAACACAATAGCAATATCATCGGTATTATTTAAATGTTTGAAATGTTACTGATTTGAACAGATCTTAATTTGTCATATACATGTACATTAAATCGTTGAGCAATGATAGTGAAGACGCATTTTATCTTGAAATTCGAAAATTGTACATAAAGAAATATTATTGGAGCAACCCTTCTGTTTTCAAACTGATTTAAATATTTAGTGTGCACAAATTTAAGCAATTTTGCAATTTACGTAAATAATATCTGTGTAAAGCTAATCAATTAAGAAACGATTTATAGTAAGTTCGTATATTCTCCTTAGATTTAATATAATATAATGTATTCGTGTTTGTTTGTATGCAATTTAGATACATATCTGTGTAAAGATAATTAAATAAGAAACGACTTGTAGTAATGTATTTGTGTTTGTTTGTTCTTGTTTAAAAAAAGTTTAAATCAAATTATAATAGTATGTGTTACTTATATGCTGATTAACTGTAAACTTAAAGGCAAATAAATAATTGAATAACGAACTGAGTAAGTTAACGTTTTGTAGCAAGCGTTGTTTAAATTAAGTAATAAAAATATGATTGATTAAATAATTAACTATTGTACTAATTTTAAGTTAAATTAAGTTTGCTTTCAAAGAGATATTTTTATGCAAACATAATTTTTCGATAAAGCGCTCTTACTAAATAAATGTAAGAGCGCTTTATCGAAAAATTATGTTTGCCATTAATACGGTTACTAATTTGGAACAAATCGGTACAAAATAAGCAACCTATGCCTATAAATAATGATGCCACTAACCCTTATAGATGTGCTTTTGTCAAAACTGAAATTACAATTAACTAATTTAAATCTACAACGTCACCATTTCGATAGATGTTCTTCGGTCATTGAACATGTTGGACATGTGCATTATTTTTATAGTATATTTACATAGGTCATGGCTAGATAATTGACGATATATCAATAATGTAATGATGATATTAACCATAATTTAAAGACTTTTTTAATGCATGTATCATATAAATTACGCATAAATGTCTAGTTGCTTTGTTGTTCTTCGCAACAATAATTATTGTATACATGTATCAGAATTAATACTTGTGACAATTGAAAATATAATATAATTATTATTTGAAGTCATAAGTAAATCCGCATATCATCTAAACAGTTATATTGAACATAATCACAATTCGGATCTGAATACGTTACTATATCCAAAGTTGCAATAGTAGGTAAAAAACATATACCTGGTAGTTGAGCACTTTTATAGAGATACACCATGTTATTATGAAATCAATTTACTGACTTTGAAGTTAGTAACTGTATCTATGCGTGTGTCCCGAAAACATTTGCATGTGGTTTTGAGTCGAAAGTAATTATCTAAACACCATCATAAAATCTCAATTCTATGAATCAAAGTTCTTTTGCATTTTCCCAGGATTTGAAAGGTCGACAATAAGCCAAACGATGGGCTTAGAAAACCGTCGCGTCGATTCCACTTCCACAATTACAATAACTTAGCGAAAGATGATCTTTTCATTGGAAGCGCTGCTTCTCCAGGCATATAATAAACCCCGAAGGATTTTGAGCGACCAACCGAACATGTTGCTTGTCTAGTCTTGTAATTTAACGTATACCATACGAAGCTGGAACCCGGTAGCATTCAGGAAACCCAGACGAATGAAGTAATTAATGAAGGCATCACATAGGCTTCAGTTTTCACTTCTGAAAATCTCCTAACTAACCTTCAGGCATATTTGGCGTTCATTCATTCATTCTTGTTTCTGCTGTAAATGTATCGAATTATTTCTGCATGAAATGATAGTAATTTAGACCTCTTTGGGGTCCATTTTGCTACAGAAAGACGCTAGAGCTCCGGGACCATACCACATCATCACAAGGTTCCAGAGATGATAATTATGCCCCCAGTTTCATGACCCTTCGCGCCATTTTCTGACCCAATCGTCTGCTCCTAGAAACTGTCGTCTGTCGGCAGCGTTGGATTCGGATCAACCTTTTATGCAGGACGGTAATCGGAAGGAAAACGGCAACAAAAGCGTCTGTTAGGCATGTGTGTCGAGAGATTAAGAAAAACGATACGATTCTGTAGTCGGCGTGATCTTCTTGTGAACTTGGTTGAACCACAATAGGCTACAGTCGCCTGAACCTTGTAGCCAGAGGCATCAGCAAATATTTACAAACGTTTAGGAAACATTTATCCTTTTTTCTTCCCTTTTCGGTTATGAAATTTTAAAGCGCCCGTAAGCTATACATAACAGGCGAAACATCGTGCTCTCTATCGTAAACACAGTGATTTCTGCCTTTTGCGGGATATCAATTTCACAACTGACTACGTTCTTTGAGGTAAATAAAGAAGCTTCTAATATTGGAAGCCATAGACACATGGGTATAATGTTCACGTCCCTATGACTCGAGGCATCAATTACCCGAATAGTTCTTCCGTCAGTGACATTAACTAAAATTCAGTCAGTTATCTAGCACATGATTGTGAAGATATATAAAAGAATATAATAATCTAATTTTCCTCTAAATAAATCCATTCAAATAATTTACCATTTGAGTATCGGTTTGATGGAGATAATAATGCATCTATTTATCTTGGTAACTAATACTATTCTATGAACAATTTAAATACATTTCTTTGCAATTAAATTAAACTGTTGTTCATGTAATTTCATATTTAGAAAATAAATCAATGGTGAAGTGGTTATTAATATCAAATCGATGCTAAATTCATACTGATATATTTGTTAAGTTCATAAAATAATGTTAAAAGGAAACTAAACTGAGAGAAAATTGAATTCAATTTAAAGTTTCAACATGAAAGTTAATCACATGAAGTATGTCCACAAAGTTACTAAACTGAACTTCAAATATGAACATAATGATGGTCAAATTGAGTTCTGAAGTAGATTCACGTGGCTTTGCTTGTCGGAGTTAAAATGACAAAGCCTATCGCTGTACAGCTTTCCTCAGCAACTGTATTACCCAACCTCACAATGTGACAGTTGGTAGGGTGTTGGCGTAATAACTACCCTGGCCTTGTCAAGTTCTTGTCGAGTCTAGTCAATGTCAAATGGCCAGTACTTGTTAGGATTTGGCTAAGTCTTCACAATGTTTGTATTTGTCTGCGCCACTAATGACATTATCAGCCCTATATGACGTAACATGAATAGGGTCGACACCTTGTGTCATCCGGCGAGACTCGGAACCCCGCAGCGCCGCCGTAACAAAACAAGGGGGACAACTCATTGTTACCTCGCCAAAAGCATGCTGCTCAAAATTCTGAAAGCTTTCCACGTGAATTGGTTCCAATACCCTTCTGGAGGAGTTGCTTAACTAGGAATAGCCATGCGGCCGACTTCTGCTGCGAGTGTGCCAATACTAATTGGTTTCATTTTAGAACTACTGACGGCCTCAGATCTGTGTTTTGAAGAGCCGTGCATTGAATGCTGCCACTGGTCTGCGATAGTTCCACCGAGGTATCGTATGTTTCACTCTAGAGTGGGACGTGTTCATGAGAAACAGGAGTAGCATCTGAAGTAGGAGTCTCTTTGACTGTTGGCGGAATAAGCTCACTCCAATCCCGAGATTACGTGACACATGATCCACATTAAAATCAGAATGATTTAGACACCACTGCAGAAGGGAACCCTGTTCTCGTATTTATCCATCAACCCGAACAGTTGTACACTGATTTAGCCATTCAGGCTACGTTCCAGGGAGGTTCCGGTTTGTGTCTGGAACTGACAGAGGAGGGGAAGGGAACCTCGTCGGGGGAAATCGGTATCACCGCCGACAAATGTTTTCAGAAACAGGAGAACTTCGCGGGCAAACAAGAGTTATTGTTGTCGAACTACTCCCGAAATCACTGCCGATCTGTCTCTCGACGTGTTGTGTAACAACCCTGGATTTTAAAGTCCTTTTTTTGTAATCAATAATGTTTCATTCGCGTTAAAGAGTCATGTATTTCCTACGTCATGCAGCTGCACCAACGAAAACTTTGTTCCTGCAAATACTTCAAAAACACACACGGATGGATTTGTAAATATAATTTAATTTATTTATTCATTGTAATCTCGTGGGTTGATTAGGATGATTGTCCAGAGGGTTGTGGAGAGTTCCGACTCATAAAGCGGTTCGTCTGCTCGTTATAGTTTGTCGTCTGCTACCATCCGTGACAAACACGACAATACAATATTTCCCAATGAAAAGTTAGTGAGAAGTTCATAGCCAGTGTTCAGTGTTTAGCCACGGTTCTGACAAAGAGTCGTATGTTTTCCTGTCACCCATGGACGATAAATCAGCTCCGTGGGCATCTGGATTAAGAGTCGGTTTGTATGATCAACCTCCATTCCTTCCTTCTACCCTTCAAAAACACACTTCATCAATATGAATGGCTGGACTCGTAGAGTACCACTATCATTATTATGTCCACATGCCCTCTTTATCCGATTATAATTCTAAATCCATTTCCCCACTCACGACGCTATTGTCCGTCTTGTACCTTTACACAGGCCAGATAAAGATTCAATTGGTTGAAGGGCATTATTTCTCCACGTTTTATCTTGGTGGCAATGTCAGTTAGACATCTACTCCACCCCGAGTTGACAGCTATGGCCTTCCGCCCCCTCCTTCGTGGTTCCAATGAAGGTAAGCATCAAACCTGAATACCCCTTTCTGTGCTACAGGAAACCCTTCAGCTTGCATCTATCCCCCCCCCCCCACACCCGGGGCGAGCACACGGCCACCGTAGCTATACCATACACAATATTTGCAAAACCCTTTACTTAAAGAACTACATCCCATTACGTTGTATAAAAATATTTGAATTGGCACTATAGTTATCTGGACGATGTATACTCTATAATAGGACACACATTGGACAGGCCTGTTCATTGTACAACGATGAAAGGCATGAAGTGGTTCGTACTTACCCACATACGCTAGATCTATTCACTGGTTCTGAAACATGTAGGTGTCTTGGTGTACAATATCACTATAATTACCGCCAAGCGTGCATGCGGCCATGCGAACACACATCACTTGGTGGGCCAGGGATATATCATATAGCCCACATCCCTTACAAAGATAGGTCAGATATAAAGTTAAATAGGTCAATATACGAACATCTACAGCAATGTCAATGAAAATTTCCTTCTACACACAACGCTCTTACTGTATTGGTCTCCTATAATGTGGCAATTATTTTTTTAAGACACATGACATGCGGGTATTTTTTTCGTTCAAAACATTTGTAACCTCGAATATTTTTGATGGTGTACTCTTCATTTAAAGAATAGTTCTTCTCATGAAAGTAAAAACAGGAAAATTTACAATGCATAGCTAAGCATATATTCTTCGTGACAGGGAATTTACAAACAGGATTATGGTATCCACTATGAAGTTTGAATGATACCATAGCATTACGTGGAT
The DNA here is from genome assembly GCA_032361785.1 of Lepetodrilus galriftensis. Taxonomy (NCBI): domain Eukaryota; kingdom Metazoa; phylum Mollusca; class Gastropoda; order Lepetellida; family Lepetodrilidae; genus Lepetodrilus; species Lepetodrilus galriftensis. The sequence continues at coordinate 2,945 of JAUTBZ010167806.1, read as the reverse complement.
CTTAAACACACTTGAGAGTAAAAGCGCATTACTATTGTAAATAGTTCCAAAAATACTAAATATAAATGAATGAAATGTCTATGTACATATAACTATAAGAAACCACAACGTTTCGTCGGCAACTATGCGGACATCATCAGACAGTTATAACTCTAAATTGTAAATACTAGTATGCATTACTAGTCTGTATTATAAGCTCATTGTTATATTTTAAAACAAATGTATAGGACACGAGGAGCGGTATTGAAATAAGCTTAGAATCCTCATTCTTTGCTGAATAATAATGTGTTTAAATCATATATAACCACGTTAAACAAACTTATTTGACACTATATAAACTATGCTGTTTGTAAGGGAAAATACCATATGTTTTTATTCGTAATTCAGTGGAATACAGTTTTGTTATGACAATAGGAATTAGATGCAAGTCCTGTGGGCATCGTTGATGGTCTTGAGTTCCTGTTCCCCATGTCCAACTGTCCAAAGGGATTCCGTATCCGTTCCTCGGCTGACTTTGACGTCAATGATGGTCGTGTTGCCCTGTCTCATACACACCCATGCCAGGCCAATCAACTTCACTTTTTGACGCATGCCAAACTTGATATAATGTTGACCTAAATTGAAATGACGAAACTTCCACAATCCCCCACTGAAACTGAAAATGTAGTCCTCACCATGCGATTGTTTACCCACTTCAACGTTTAATTAAAACGATTCATCGTCATTGTTTAGTTGTGACAACCGTGGCATAAATATCTTTAAATGCGTGACTTTGAAGTTTAGTTAGAAAGCCGATACGGGTGGCAATAGCTAGCCCAGGATGTGCCCCCCGACCGACTTTTGTCCCTCGCAATTCAAATGATGACACTATGAAATACACCACATGTTAGCAAGCTCGGGTTTGCGCCGTCACAGCGATTTCACGCTATGCCTCGCAACAAAACATAAAGATAGCGCTGCTCGCCATATTTAGAACGGCGGCTCCCTCTGAAAGTGTGGTTCCTGGACAATTTGCTGTCTCACAATCGGAGCGGCTACCTGCTTAAAGGGATCAACAATTTAGTTAGCAATTCATCACGGTCAATATTCTCCATTCTCAGTCCGCGCTTGGGAGGGTCGGAAGGTCGCATTGTGGCCATCCCGACCCACACGGAAGGTGACCTCACCTTAGGCCGCGACCAATCAACGTGACCTTCTGGGTCGCGAGTCAGATTCCGTCGGAGATGGCCTCGGGATTTGGAACGTTTAACATATCACTCTCGATGAGAAGGTAAAAATACGTGACGGGTTTCTAGGCGTGAGAAACGGAAATAGCACATTATGATGATTTTTAGAAATCTGTTCTATCTGACGTATCTAGATATACTAGTAGATAGCAACAGAATGTTCCAAAGAACAGTACATATCTCCTTACAAAGAATACTATAGACATATAAAGAATGCTAGACATACAAAGAATGCTATAAGCATATCAAATATAATTGAAATAAATGAGATTATTAATAAAGTATATTCTTCATAACCTTGAAATATGTTCAAGAACATCAAGAAACATGATTTAAGCCTGCACGTGCGGGTTGTATTTAATACAGCGTTTTCATGTCATTAAACGTGCCAATTAATCCGGATCTCGTGATCTCAATAAAGTACCCAATTTTGCGGCAAGACCAATGAGTGGACCATTTGAAGTTTGGTCCGCAAACGACTAACACCTCTGCGTGTACAATTAAGTTTTGGCAACAGACGTTGCAACATTTGTCCAAGTACGGTACAGTCAGTTTCTACTGGTTCTCCGTAATGTCTCGTTCTTGCTACAAACAATACAGGCAGCAATTATCTGGTTTGGGTTACCAATGACGGCGTGTTAGGAATACTGTTGAGACCAGACCCGTGACAATGATGGACATGTACTATTGTGACTCCCTGACGCAATAGAGCTGCTTCTAAGACATTCACAGTAGCAGCGCCTTGTCACTGAGAATACGCGTTACAAATTATATCCTTAACCACTTTCGAGATGGGCCGTCAACAAATTATCCCCCTTTTCATTTAGCTTAATCAAACACGCGCTGGATATTTTGCTTGCCATGAACAGCGAACCATCTGCTTGCTGGTATACGAAGATTGCCGAATGAAAACTCGCGAGACTGTGACGTATAACTTCCGGGGATCATTCCTTATATTCAAGCACCCTCTGTAGGAACAGATTCAGCCAAGCACAGATGTGTTGACTTCAATCAAGCATTGTCTCCGGGGCTAAGTCTCGCTCACTTTCTTGCTCGTCAAGTTGTCGCTTATTTAATGTGGCCCAGAAATCTCGTCATTTTGACGGATAATTTAATTGTCATCTTGGGCATTGTTTCCTGTCAAATTTATGCAAACTAGGACATCCCTTTGGATTGCCTTTTCAGCCGACGTAACTGAAAAATGTAACCAATTACACGCAAACTCGACAAGATACGCCCATCCAGATGTCAACCGTTTTGCATTCATACACTCTCTCAGTTCATTTTCTGCCAAAGACGAGTTAGTAAGCATCCGATTTCTTCCGAACCATGCAATATTCGCTCACCCCTGCCCTCCGCTTATCGTTTAATTTCTTAACACAAAGGACGTTACCGTTGCCTCATTTTCGAAATGGCGTGAATGCCAGTCCAAGGTGAGAACTCCCCGAGTGGCGGCGAGAAGGGTATAATTACTACCTGAATCATAATACATCATAGTTTACATCGACTGTGACGTTGACGTAGCCTGCTAAAGCCTGACAAAGCCTGCTTGATCATTTTGCAACATGAAACACTTGGAGATCGTTCAACGAGGATATCTGGTTTTAAAATAGAAATTTAATTTTGTTACTATTCAATTAAGATATATTATTATTATCATTGGTATTATTATTATTATTAGTAGTAGTAGTAGTAGTAGTAGTAGTAATAGTAGTAATA
>JAUTBZ010167795.1:0-10534 GCA_032361785.1 Lepetodrilus galriftensis | reverse complement strand
TAGCTTAAGAACGTGACTAGCTCATGCTATAGGTATCCTTAAGATAAAGTTAAGAACGTTCTTAGGCCAAGAAAATCATAAGAACGTTTCGAGAATAGGGACCCATATATAATATATTTTTTCCCTAAGTAGATTTAGTTTACTAGAAAAACTCAAATGCCATTCACCAAAATCTGACATACAAATATTCAGGAATATTATTACATTCAATCCGGAAATTGTTATGTTTTCCCAGCTTCTGAGGAGTTCTCTGGTTAACAACCGCACACAGTCTATTGTGTGTGACGACCTGGGCATGCAGAACTATGTCATTTACGACAAACAGGGTCGGGAAAAGATTGAGATGAAAACCAAAGAGAAAGCGGATCTGCTGGAAGGTAAAATATTGCTTAACATTCATCTTCCTGAAGGCACTAGAAGGTTTATTGTTAACATGGCCAAATTGTGACATAATTATGGAGTTCCATACACCACTGTTTCAGCCTTGCTGGGGGCTGTGTTTGTGGACAAGGATCTGACGTACTGCCAAGTGTTCTGTAACGTGTGCTTCTTCCCCAGACTGGAGGTAAGTCTCCGCACAATACCACCTGCCTTGTGTACATGGTGTAAAGCTAATTTATGTCAATTGGTCTAAAGCTAATGTCTGTCCAGTGGTCTAAAGCTAGTGTCTGTCTAATGATTTAAAGCTAATTTAATGGTCTAAAACTAATGTCTAATAGTCTAAAGATAATGTACTACATTGCAGTGTTTCTCTAATGGTCTAAGGCCAATGTCTGTATGATTTAAAGCTAATTTAATGGTCTAAAACTAATGTCTAATGGTCTAAAGCTAGTGTCTGTCTAATGATCTAGTTAATTTAATGGTCTAAAGCTAATGTACTACAGCCAGTGTTTCTCCAATGGTCTAAAGCTAATGTACTACAGCCAGTGTTTCTCTAATGGTCTAAAGCTAATGTACTACAGCCAGTGTTTCTCCAATGGTCTAAAGCCCACGTCGGGCACCACTTGTTATTGGCAGCTGTTCATCATGAACCAAGACTGGAATGATCCCAAGTCACAGCTCCAGCAGTGCTGTCTGACTCTCAGAGAACTGGACGGAGGGGAGCCCGACATCCCTGTGTACAAGTAAGACTATTCATGTATCGTAGATCGCCGAATATTAATTCTGTCTATTTACCATTGGTGTTCGAAAATGCTACATGACAGGACAGCACCTCCCTGTATACAGTGCTCCCTCGATATAACACCCTTCGATGCACCAATTATATTTGTTGATATAACGCGGGTATTATAACTCGGGTGGCATGTCATGGACCCCAACTTCAGCGTTATATCGAGGGAGCACTGTAATATAATAATCATGCTAATGCTGCTTGGTTGGGGAATATCCGCTACCGTAATGTTCCATGCAACACACTTACTTTTCGTGGACAGATACATCGACGAATCCGAAGAGAAGGGCGCTGTTATCGCCAACGGACATGCTGCACCAGTGAGGGAGGGGCCTGCTAGGTCGGCGCGACCCGGTCAGCGACTGCAGCCAATGGAAGAGGAGGAGGTCCAGTATCCCGAATCAGGGGGAGATAACTCTGGCCCTCCACGTATCACGGAGGAGGAGGATGTGGGGCCTCTGATACCTCCACCTCAGGCATTCCGGTCGGGGGGCAGGTTCAACCCTGGGTCTCAGATGTCGCAATCCATTCCACAGGTTGGTACTCCTGCTCTTGTTGTTTGTATGTGGGCGTAGGCTGGTGATGCTGCTGTAGATGTAGATTTGGAGATTCAGATTTAGGGTGGTTGGTGGCTTTATATAGTGTAAGCTGAGGTCACACCAAGCGCGATAATGTGAAAATATTTCCGACTTTCGTTTTGCCGTAGCATTCGCACTAATATCATCTTGTTATCATCATGTTTGCAGATTGACTTGGGACTACATTTTACAATTGTACCGAAATATTTTCAACAATCTCGACATAATTATCGTTATGCATTTGTATACTGTCTGCCTTTTAAGAACGGAACACATGGTAACGAAGCCTGAATTACATTATCTGAACATCCATGTCTCTATCATTGCTAATTGTCCATGTCCATGACATATACAGTCCAGGCATTGGGATTAGGGGAAACATTCAAGATATGAATTGCTTCTCACTAAAATCTGCTATTTTTTTTAGGTTTACAATAAGATATAGTTTTGTTCCCCATTAGCAACAGCTCCTTCAAGTAATTTTTCATATTTAATTTTAATTTTAATTATTATCTGTAGTCTAATTCCTTAATATTTATTTTTATCTGAACCAATAGCAGGTTTACTCATAATCAACAATACTTAAAAAATATAAATTGTGTTAAACGATATCATGTGACCAATCATTATCATTACATTTCATCATACATATATATCTTCACATTATTTAGAGCTGACAATTGATAATATCACATCTGCCTCCAATGACGCTAGTAAGTCTGAATTAATACCTTCTCTCACTGCCTAACCGCCACTGTATTTTCAGCAGCCTAGTTTATCCCCGCGTGACGACGGTGACAGCGGTAAGCGCTAGCTGGTGACAACTTACCGCATGTGTACTCGTGTATTACTCTCGGCAGCAGACTCTTCTAGCACTCTGGTGGTCGTTCTCGCTGTGTTAGGACTGACAAGCATGCAGACAGACAGACAGATAGACAAATACACAGATGGACAGACACATAGACAGATGGACAGACACATACACAGATGGACAGACACATACACAGATGGACAGACACATACACAGGTGGACAGACACTTACACAGATGGACAGACACATAGACAGCCATGCACACACACACAGACAGACATGCAGATAGACAGACATGCACAGACAGATGGACAGACACATAGACAGACAGACGTGCAGATATATACACACACACACAGATGGACACACAGACAGACACACACACAGACAGACACACACACAGACAGATGGATGGACAGACACACACACACACATAGACAGACAGACACACACACACAGACAGACAGACAGATGGACAGACACACACACACATAGACAGACAGACACACACACACACACACACAGACAGACATATGGACATACACACAAACACCCATAGACAGACACACACAGACAGACACACACACACACACACAGACAGACAGATGGACATACACACAAACACCCATAGACAGACACACACACACACACATAGACAGACAGACACACACGCACATAGACAGACACACATAAAGACAGACAAGCACACACACACACACACACACAGACAGACAGACAGTTAGAAGTCTCAGTTCGATCAAACATCCATCCATAATGTATTATCGGTACCCTAGTATCTTCTGGATCTTTCCTAGCAGTGAAATCTTACGACCGTGAGGGTATTTTTTATATGCTGACACTTGTTCAACAGAATGTTTCGTATCACTATGAAAGCTGTAACTCGTTATCCAGGAAGAAGTAAGCGTAAAATCACCCTTAGCAATGGTGTAGTCTATGGTTTCCTTATAGCGGCCGCACACTAGCGATTTCTGTCGGGTTTCAATCGCCTAGTGTGCGGTGCTCCAAATATCAAAACATGCTAGATATTTTGCGATCGGTAGGCGAGACTGAAAATCGGCGACAGAAATCGCTAGAGTTACACAATTTTGTACATGAGAGCGAATATAGGTCCCCAAAGTTATCACATAAAAACTGACATCTCTGATTCAATTATGAGTAACATTTTAAATATTATGCACATTACCCGTATGTAAATATTTGACTCCCAAAAATAATAGAACCACTGCAACATTGATTTACATGGATTATATAACTTTTAAAAACTAACTTTGGAATGAAAACAATAATAATTTTGGTTTTCAATTTTTAGTACAATTTTGGAAGACAACCAATTGGTGAAAATAAATATAATATCAAATTGGTATTTTAAAATTATATTTGATCTGTGTATGTTTACGCTACTAGTTGTAAAATTGTTGCAAGTTGCGTTCAATATTTGATCCATTCATGTATGTTTGATTGACTGACTGACGACCGCTATGCTCTACTGCATGTATATATCTGTAAGTTTGTATATATTTATATCTTTTGCTTACTCCGTCTCTAGAGTCAGTGTTCAACCTTTCTGTGCTAAGTTATCTACTCCTGCACTTATCTGGAATACGTATACGGACGTTTTTTAGAGGCATGACGGAGGTGAATGTAAGGGTAGGTCCTCTTGCCACTAATAAGGGGGATCGTGGGACATTGCTCTTGAAAGACAGGCATGGGCGTACTTGGCCTTAAGGTCTCTGCACACTTGGTCCGTTAATACAAATTTATTTTCTTACCACATGAAATGCGAGGCAATGACACACCAGTCATCGCTGTGTTAAACCATGTCCTCATGAGCGTTAAATACAAGCGTACACGTGGAAATCTGCACATGCAAAGTCGTCACGGAAAAACGCCAGAGAAACAACATTGCATGAATCATTGAGAAAATACCTCAAAGAATTATTTGAATTTTTTTATGGTGCGGAGACGACATTTTATGTTGCATTGCTGAAGAGGAGAGGTTTATTGGTATATCAAAACATAAACACTTGTTTCACATTTCATTTTGATCCACATTTTATTTATTCTATGCTTATCATACTTCCGTAGTAAAAATAAAGCACATTCATTGCTCTTTACACTTCAGGTTCTTTCTAAATCTCACATTATTTGGAATCAGTCTTTCTGTTAGTAGTACCTCGTACAGATAGCGATGGCAGACATCTTTCTTAGAAGTTTTTCTTTTGCATATATAATAACCTCAAGTTGAAAATGTAATAGATGCATGTCTAAATATAGTGTTTTAAAAATATTTGAATATTCAAATTTCCTCAAATTTATTAGTTTTGCATTTATGTTTTGAGTACCTACACTGTGCCTACCGTATATATAATGCACATTGCATGCACAGTACTATGATGTATGCACAGTACGTAGTACAATACAAGAGTATATCACTTGGTCTGCGTTTTCCTAAAGGGTCGTACCGGTAGTCTGGGCATAAATCATAATTTATTTCATTTCCTGCCAATATACAGTAGACCCTGCATATAACGTACTCACTGGAACTGGTTATTTTTACGCATATACCGTAATTAGCGTCAGACGGGACCGGGACTTCAGATTCAGTATATTATGGGCGAGTGTCCGGTTTATGCGAGGCCGTTATATGCGACGTCTACTGTAGTAGTAAATACCACAAGGCCTATTCTCGAAACGTTCTTATGACCTTCTTAACCTACGTCAATCTTAACAATTCTTATTGTATGGCTACGAACTGTTCTTAGGCTAAGAAATTAATAAGAACGTTTCGAGAATAGGCCCGCTGATTTATGCCTGGGCTACAGTACAACCATTTCCTGAAGCGCAGGCCAGGGGGACTATTCTCGAAATGTTCTTACGAACTTCTTAGCATATGAACAATTCGTAGCCATACTATAAGGATCGTTAACATTATCGTAAGAACGTTTCGAGAATAGTCCCCCAGATATGCATCTAAATAGCCTTCAGTAGTGTAACTCGTGGAAGATTTTGTGACAATTCTTGTTCTCACAGTTTATGTATGTATTCGGTAGTCAGGGTGGCATGTTTGTTCCATGTTACTGCACTGAGTATTCATTCATTGCCCATGCAAGTTATTTCAAAAGTCATTGAAATTAAAATCGCTCTCTAACAATACTAACATGATAGTTTAATTTGTGTCTGTACAAAACTCATAATGGAACTTCATGTGTTCTACTGAATCAGTGAGATTGCTGTCTAATATAAATCATAATACTAAATATATTACGGTTTTAGATAACATTTTACTAATTTCATTAATGTCGTATGAATTGTTTTGTATATTTTATTTTATTACCACACTGCCATTGAAGTCGGTTTGTAAGAATAACACAGAAATATTGAGGAATTATTCCATTATTATTGGCATCAAGCAGGGTACCACTTAGGTTTCAATATTTGAGAGTCCCGGGGACGCATGTTGATATACTTATCAACAATTTTTATTAATAAAGTGCGTCCTAACTTGCAATTTTTGCGTATGGGACGCAGGATTGCACGTTCGGAGAAACCCTGCATCAAGTCAGTTTGTTATTGCTGCCAATTCTTTCATCCATCTCAACTGTAACGTCATTAGCTGGATGTGATCCTTCACAAGATCAACTAGTTCTTTCTATACGTCAATGAAGTGGTACAAGTTTCTTTGAAATATTACAATGCTATGATATTCATATTTTTTCTTTTTTAATACTCTGATTAAATTTGGTAGATATAAGTGAAAGAATCTTGAAAATCTCTCTAAATCCCAAGTATATATAATACCGTAATAATAAATATAACTTTGGTAATAGAATTTCAGAGTATTCACGTAAATTGTGTGGTGAATTGTGTGTGAACACATCCATAATTTATTAAAAATCTTTTAATTTGGTTGGCCCTAAAAATGCAAGCACCACTAGATGTTCATGTTTTTCTAAATATTCCAAACTTTATTTTTTTTGAAATTATTTTTATTTTTTTGCAATTCTTTTTTTTTTTTAATTTTCACTTCAAATTAATAGGATAATTATGGTAGTCATTACATGCTCTTTATTTGAAAACTCTACGGTTGCTATCTCTGTTTCCAGGACAACTACACGTCGGGGAGGATGATGCCGACCAGTGCTAAGCCGCCGTTGCCGCGCGGTCGCAGCAGTGCGGGTCTGTCGGGGAGGACGTCGCGCAACTCCAACGTCCGCAGCTCTGTGTCACGGCGAACCCCGCGACCTCCGACCTCTCGGTCCGAATCCAACATGTAGATCTGTCTGACTGCTCAACAAAACACACATATCGACTTACATACATTCCCTGAAGTTAGTTACTGAAATACCGAGCTACATATCCTGCATTGTAATATGTTTTTTCAATGACTGTTAACAGTATGAAGAGAATGGTAGTAGAAATATACACACAGCAAAAGAAGTTTAGGTCTCCGGGCCAGGAAACCTAATGTGTATGTTCAAAAAATAGACCAGCCCCGAGATCACGAAACATTTTGAGTACGATTTCGTGCTCAAGCTCAGAATTTACATGACGTACGAACAAACCTTTGAGTTGAGCATGGAAGTGTACTCAGAAATGGTTCGTAATCTCGGCGCCAGGGTATCGTTTCTCAAAGCTATCCTATCCACTATGAGACCATAGGCATAGCGCTCTCATAAGCGCACGATCGCCATGTATTAGAGATCGCTACGAGAGTGCTTATGGTCTTGTAGTAGATACGAGAGCTACGATACCTAACATAAAATAAACCAGGACAACACATGGTGAATGTGTCTGGCCAAAATCCGGTTAGAATTTGGTTAGGATCCTCGAATGAGACCCCTAGCCTTTGTTGCTGTGACAGATCCTATAAGGAAGTTATATGGTTTGAATCCATGAGGGAAAATAAATGGTGTGATCGATTTCAAGTCCGTCCAGACTTTCAACTGACTGTTTTGCCAATCATCCGTCCATTCTCAACATGTGATATGTAGTCAAGATAGTACGATATTAATCTGTATTTATTGTTTCTCATAGGCTATTTTTGAAAAAGAAACGCCTGTGCGACGAGTATTATTGTTACAATACCTTTTTACATATTTCAATCCGTCCATTTATTTATTATATTTCTGTTTGTACCCAGTCATCGTCGTCCAAGTATATTTTCCAAGTATTACAATCATTGTTTTACATGATTGAGTTGGAGAGTTGGATTTTTTTGCCATTTTCCCCCACAGTATTACAGCGTTATTGCAGCAATCGTCGTCGCGAATGGCGGAAATATTTGCGCTACGACCTAAAACACTAATTCATTCATAATTGCAGCACGGTCAATTTGTAGACAAGCCACAACAATTATAATGTACCACAATTTTGAACCAAAAAGCCTATAGTTGTGTATTGATAAATAAAGGGCAATAACTCTGCATTTGATAAGCAGAAGACATGACATCACAACCTTCCATTCGTTACTCTTGCCATGATACAAAGCTTTTCGCATGTTTTTTTAATTTCTGTCATAAGTCGTCACATAACGTGAAATATTCCCCTTTGACAAAAATGTCACTGAAAGAAGTTTTAATTAAATCAATCGATCAAATCTTCTATCATAAACAAGCTGCTATGATATCGTTGAAATACTGGAGGTAAAGTAAAAATGCAACTCACTCTCGTCCGATTGTTATGTTGTTGTCATTGACATACATACTGTCTAGATTGTACATGTATTTTATTTAATATTTTAATGTTATGCAAGATCCATTAAATTGAAGCAAGAAAAGCAGGTGGGAAGTAGGAAAAATGTTAAATCAATGTGTTTGCACATTTCTTTCGCCCGTTACCCGGGTACTTCTTTTTATTTGAAACATCCATTATAACATGCAACCATATTGTACAAATCGATAAATATTGCTTCAACTTGGCTGAAATTGAGTGCCTTATTTTAGACTGTTTAAGTCTAAGTTACATAGGATGTATATTAAGGACTTTCAAACATTGAATGTACGATAATAAATCATTATTAAATTATCATTAATTTTAGTGAAAGCATCCTTTCACATTAGTTTGCCTGACCGTATAGTATTGTATTTTACCAAGCCACTGCTCGTCTTTTAGCTGGCACACTGGTCAGGTGTTAGCCTATAAAACTCACAGTTCCGAGTTCAGTTCTCAATATAGTTCCATACACTGGTAAGATTGTGTGATGCTATGTCTGTATATGTAGCATAATATGTCACAGCTAATATATTAGATCACATGCACCCACTATTACTTATATTATGGGCATAAATTGATTTACATATATTATCTTGTTGCTTTTGATTCTTATGTAGTCCTTGTCAAAGACTTTGTGGAGGCAATAATGTAGTTTTTTAATGTTTTGATATGTTTTTTATGATTTATTTAAAAAAATATTAATTGTATTTATTTTTTAAATTAATTTACGGTAATTATAATTTATTTTGTAAATATATATTTGTTACAGGTATTTATTGTCCAAAAGTGTCTGAACAAAATATTAAAAGAAATACATGTATTACAGTTTAATCATTCAATATTGTAAAATTATTGAACAAGTCTTTGACAAGGACTATTTCGTCTGTAAATCTATACAGTGCACCTCCATGAAATTACTGAAACTCGAAGATGATTCCGAGCTAGTTCTCATACTAGTATAAAGTGCCATGAATTGTACAGAAGTTGACAAATAACAATAATAAAACATTTCTTTCTTTTTATTCAACTGGATCTGTGATAAGATTTATTGTTCGTCCGACTTACGACCGATGTTTGTATTTTACACAAACACGAAATGTTGTTAGATTTAGCGATTTGATTGTAAATTTGTATGTACTTGTTTTTCAAATTTACGAATATTAAGTGCTTTAATTAAATATATTTTGTTTCTTTTCACATGTTTTTCAGGTTCAGTGTTAAGATTTACAGTAATACTGCGATGACAAACAAGACATGTTTAGGTTACTCTACATCTTGTCATCATTGCAGTCATTTTCAATTTTGTTCAAATGTTGTGATTTGTTATTTATGTATTAAAAGTTATTTTTTTAAACATAATACTACTGTATACAAACAGTACACTAATATATAGTTGTCCAATGTTTAGTATATATTCTCTGCTATATTCTATCTCATTGCTGTTCTAAGTTATATAATTCTACAGTACATTATTATTTTTAATTCTTAAATTTCAAATTAATAGGAATTTGATTAGTATGGGCATCTCATGACTTCCGCCATAATGGAAAGCTAGCATTTAGATATGAGCATATATCTCGATTCCAAAATGTCACAAAATTGTTACGATTGGGTTAAATGGTCAGGTCACATGACCCACGGTCAAACAAAACCTCTTTAAAATTCAATCCAGAAAAATTAAAGAAGCCCAAAATATATGACATGTAACATTTTATTGTTATCATCAGTACCGATATAGTAACCGTTGTATTCAATATTTAGCCTATTTTCATAAACGCATTGTTCAGTTTTCACAGGATAAGAAAAGTTTACAAACTTGTACCTATCACTGGCTATCAGTAATATACTTTCTCTTACCACTTCTTCTATCGATAATCTGTCTCCTCTCTCTCATCAACATAGACATTCCTGTATTTACTTTCTGTATCAGACTATTTTCTACAACCTGTATAAAGATATGAAGACATTCAAGCATCATTTGTCTGTTATATTTTTACACTGAATTCAAGTGGACAGTAAGGATACAGGCGATAACGGCGACACGCCAAAACGGCGACAAAAAAAATGGCTAAAACGGCGACAAAAATATTCGAAACGGCGAATTCAGTTGGATAAAATGGCGAATTCAGTTGGATAAAACGGCGAATCCAATTGGCTAAAACAGCGACAGATACTTTTAATTGAGGTTAATCCTCAATAAAGAATATGATCTGCACTAATACGCTTCCCCGTGTAATTCA